>ML431557.1:0-64409 GCA_005239525.1 Nicotiana knightiana
TGTGACACCAGACCCTGGGGTAGTCTTAGAGTTATTTATATAATTAGTTCGTGGCTCGATTTACTTATTTGTTTATTATTTTATATTTGGAGTTATTCTTTGTAAACCATTAGATTAAGTTTACTTTAAATTTATTTTATTATGTTTAAATGGATAATCAAAGGAAAATAGATATTCGAACTATAACATTGGCTTGCCTAGCAAGTGTGGTGTTAGGCGCCATCACGATGCCTAAGGTTGGGAATTTGGGCCGTGACAAGTTGGTATCAGAGCACTAGGTTGCTTAGGTCTCACAATTCATGAACAAACTTGGTAGAGTCTAAAGGATTGGTACAGAGACGTCTGTACTTATCTCTCAGAGGCTACGAAGTTAGGAATAATTTCACTTCTATTCTACTCTATCGTGCGAATTTATTCTACCATTGATGATTGAACTTTTCTATTCTCTTCCTCTCACAAATATCGACAACGTGCAAAGCGTCTACAACCGGACATGAGATGAAGCCCCAATGACAGCTACGATTAGGGGAAGAGACAGAAGCAGAGCTCAATCTAGGCAAAAGAGTTATGCCGATCGTACGGTTCGTGATGTGGCATTCATGGTTGGAGAGAGGGTATTGCTTCGTATGTCACCCATGATGGGTGTTATGAGGTTTGAAAAGAAGGGTAAGTTGAGCCTTAGGTATATCGGGCCGTTTGAGATTCTTGATAGAGTGGGGGGAGGTAGCTTATAGACTTGCGTTGCCTCCAGGGTTATCCTCAGCTCATCCGGTATTCCACATGTCTATGCTCCGAAAATATCATGGTGACCCGTCCCACGTGTTAGATTTTAGCTCTGTCCAGTTGGACAAAGACTTGACTTATGAGGAGGAGCCGGTAGCCGTTCTAGACCAGCAGGTTCTTCAGTTGAGGTCTAAGAGTTTTCCTTCAGTTCTAGTGCAATGGAAAGGTCAGCCCATTGAGGCAGCGACTTGGGAGTCCGAGTCCTACATTCAGAGTAGATATCCAAATTTTTTTGCCAATTCAGGTAATTTTCTATGTCCATTCGAGGACGAACGTTTGTTTTAGAGGTGGAGATTGTGATGACCCAAGGGGTCATTTTATGAATTAAGAATCCGTTCTAGGCTTATTAGCCATAAATAGACTAATTTTAATTACCTCAATTTGTGTGTGCAGTTCGGGCGTAAAACCGGAAAGCTTTTATGTGAAAATATAAGAAATAAAAAATTTTAGAATTAAAATTTGGTTTTAGTTGACTTGAGTCAGAATTTTTAGTAAACGGACTCAGATTTGTGTTCCGACGATCCCGGGAAGTCCGTAGTAAAATATGGGACTTGGGCGTATGCCCGAAAATGAATTTCGAGGTCCCAAGCCTTAGAAATCAATTTTGAAAGAAATTATTTTGCTGAATTATTAAAGAAATAAAGAAAAGAATTAATATTTGAAACCATTGGTATCGGGCTCGTATTTTGGTTTCGGAGCCTGGTACAAATTTTTTATAGTATTTGAATACTAACTGTGAAGTTTGGTGAGAATCAGAGTTTATTTGACGTGATTCGGACGCCCGGTTGAGAAATAGTGAAATTGAAGTGTTCTTGAGAAAAATGATGATTTTTGAGGTTTAATTCATAGTTTTACATGTTATTTTCATGATTTAATTGCACGAACAAGTCCTTATGAGGTTTTTAGACTTGCGTGCATGTTTGGTTTAGAGCCCAAAGGGCTCGGGTGAGTTTCGAATAGGTTTGGGTTGTGTTGCGCTCGTTCTTTCTTATGTTTCGACGTCGTTTCTTCAAGCATGAATGATACCATATTGAACAAATGAGCTCCTATTTCTGTTATCGTATGAGTATTTTATGGTCATTTTACTAGGGTTGCAAGATTTTTCAGATTAATTACGAAATTGCAACTGGCACCGTATTTAAAAATCTGCACTATTTGCAACTATTAAAACCTACATATCTCATTCATTATAAGGTCAAATTGAGTGATTCAAAAACCTTACTTGACCTGAATTTCACAAGGAATCCATTGGAGACATAAAAATCACATTTCGTGATCGTTTGGTATGAGAAACGAGGTAGAATAGCTGGCAGAAAAATATATAAAACTAGGGTTTGTTCATTCGGTCATATTTTGAGTTGGGGAGCTTGGATTTGGGTGATTTTTACCATAGGGATTAGGTTAAGTGTTCTCTACTATTTTTTTGGTTATATTTCAATTACCCAATGCTTTTCATCACTTTTAAATCAAAAACTAAGAATTTTCATGGTAAAAATTGAGGGTTTGGGTAGAATTAAGGAATTTTGTAAAAATAGATTCTTTACCTCGAATTGAGATCGGATTTCGAAACTAATTGTATATTCGGGCTCGTGGGTGAATGGGTAAACATAATTTTTTCCAAACCCCGAGTTTGGACCAAGTGGGCCCGGGGTCGGGTTTTTACTTTTTTTTGAGAAAACTTAGGAAAAATTATAATTTTCAGTAAAGTTAGTTCCTTTAGCATTAATTAATGTCATTAAGTTAATTATGATTAGATTCGAGGGTATTGGAGGTGAACTCAAGAGGAAAAGCTATAATTGAACAGTGAGTGACTTGCGAAGTTGAGGTAAGTGCTTGGTTTAACCTTGACTTGAGGGAATAGGAATCCCCAACTAAATTGTTATGTGAAACTGCATGTGAGTGGTGTATAGGTGAGGTGACGAGTATCTATGCACCACTAAATTGTCTGCTTACATGTTCCCCTCCCCGTTTCCAATTTAATTGCTCGGGTTATAATTGTTTCATGAGCATTGTTGTTTCTATAATTACTTGGCTTGCTAATTTATTGTTAAGTATGGTTGCAATTATTTTTGGAAAAGTAATAGTGTATTCCTTGGTTTATAGAGAGCTCCTCACGTAAAGAATAGGAAAATGCTACTAGGTATCCACTGAGTATATATATGCTTCTCTTAGTCTACCATAATCTGGTTAGCTTAAGATGATGCTTGATTCCGTTGAGTAATTTAGGATCTTAAAATGGGATGCTTGAGACAAGTTGTTGTGAATTGAACGAGCCGTACTGATTCCAGAGTCTATATTCTTGATATACTTATAAAGCAAATAGTCATTCCTGTTTTCACATTTGTTACATGCATTTTGTAGTTCGCTGGAGATTATGATTGCATATTGTCTTGTAGTTGATCATGTTTGTACATGGATCTGTAATTATAGTAAACCTATTCTCATCTTAGCTACAATATTTACGTCTACATAAAGGTTGAATGGGTTGACATTGTTTTACGATATATATATATATATATATTCTTGCTGGTTCCAGTTTTGTGATAATATTGATGAGTTTATGAGAAGTACAATTTTCTATTTACAATTGTTGAGATAAAAGTGTGGTGAAAGGCTTGGCCTGAATTGTGAAAGTTCTTGATAAATAAATAAATGATAGTGATAAGGGTGGATAACAAGATAGTGATAAGGGTAAACAGGGAGAAATAAATGATAGTGATAAGGGTGGATAACAAGATAATGATAACGGTGGATAGGGTGAAATAAATGATAGTGGTAAGGGTGGATACACGATAGTGTAAGGGTGGACAGGGCGAAATAAATGATAGTGATCAGGATGGACAGGTGAGATAAATGATAGTGACAAGGGTGGACATGTGAGATAAATGATAGTGACAAGGGTAGAGTGGGATCGGGTTGCACGCCGCAACAAGACAGTGATAAAGGGGGCGTTTATGTGTTACTGAATTTAAACACATAGATTTGAAAAAATTTACTGTTTTTCTCTACTGTTTCTCATATTATGCACATACGGCTGTTTTAAAGTAAAGTTTGAAAATTTATGTGGGATCTTGGTCACAGTTGAGGCCTGGAATAGGCGGCTGTGTTATTCTATTTATTGTTGCTGTTTATATTTCTTATTTGTGTAGAACTGTTTTATTGCTTTATTATTATATATGTTGCCACAAGTTAAGTTATAATTGCCCTGCCGTAGCCTCGTCACTACTTCATCGAGGTTAGGTTCGGCACTTACTCAGTACATGGGGTCGGTTGTACTGATACTACACTCTGCACACTTTTGTGAAGATCCAGGTACCGGCCAGCAATAGAGATTTTTAGTAGCAGCCATCCATTATCCGGAGACACGAGGTATATCCGCCAGCGTTCGCAGATCTCGAGAGTCTTCTCTTAGTTCTTAGAGACTGTTTTATATTTCCTCAAAATAGTTATATTATTTCTTTCAACCATTATTTGCAGTATTCTTTAGTAGTTCGTGAATTGTGACACCAGAGACTAGGGTAGTCTTAGAGTTATTTATATAATTAGCTTGTGGCTCGTTTTATTTATTTGTTTATTATTTTATGTTTGGAGTTATTCTTTGGAAACCATTAGATTAAGTTTACTTTAAATTTATTTTATTAATTTTTAATGGATAACCAAAGGAAAATAGCTAATCGAACTCTAACATTGGCTTGCCTAGCAAGTGTGGTGTTAGGCACTATCACGATCCCTAAGGTTGGGAATTTGGGTCGTGTCAGAACGCGACCATTGGGCCGCGATCGCGATGGTCACAAGTCGCAAAGCTTCACGAATGGGTTCTCAAAACTGCGAATGCTGAAGCCATTGGGCCAGAAACCTTTGCGAACGCGGCAGGCCCATCGGTAATGCGATGAAGGCCTGCCCAGCGATTAAAAATAGAACTAAAAATGGGCATAAGTTATTTTTCACATAATTTCAAACTAAGAAGACCTAGAGGTGATTTTCAACCTACAAGTTAATCCCCAAAGTGTTGGAAAACGATTCTAAACTATTTTCTTTCGATTACTCAATGTTTTTCATCACTTTTCAATCAAAAATCAAGAGTTTTCATGGTAGAAATTGGAGGTTTGGGTAGAATTAGAGAATTTTGTAAAAATCAAATTTTGACCTCGAATTGGGGTCGGATTCCAAGACTTATTACATATTCGGGCTCAGGGGTGCATGGGTAAACGAAATTTGGTCCGAACCCCGAGTTTGGACCAAGCGGGCCCCGACCGGTCTTTAATTTTTTTGGGAAAACTTAGGAAAACCATAGTTTGCATTAAAGTTAGTTCCTTTAGCACTAATTAATAACATTGAGCTAATTATGATTAGATTCGAGTGTGTTGGAGGCGAATTTGAAAGGAAAAGTTGTAATTGGGCAGTGAGTGGCCTGTGAAATTGAGGTAAGTGTTTGGTTTAACCTTGACTTGAGGGTATTAGGAATTTGCAACTTAAAATGCTATGTGAAATTGCATGTGTGTGGTGTATAGGAGAGGTGACAAGTATCTATGCACCACCAAATTATCTGTTTAGCATGATCCCTTCCCCGTTTCCAATTTATTATATATTTTTGTCGTAACTGTTTCATGATTATTGATGCTTCCGTGTTTAAAGCGTTCCGTTTACACTTGTGGAGACATAAATATTGTGAAAGACGTTGATTTAATTTGTGAAACCTTTATTATAAATGATGAAATGTGATTGACAGGTGGGAGCGGGTTGCACGCCGCAATAAGGAGTAATAAGGGTGGACAGGTGGGATCGGGTTTCACGCCGCAACAGGAGAAATAAGGGTGATATATGTATAGGGAGGAGCAATAAGGGTGGACATGTAGGATCGGGTTGCACGCTGCAACAAGGAGAAATAAGGGAGAATAGTCATATTTTACTTGTTATTTAAATGGAAACTGAAATACCCACTATTTTTATTTTATTGTTCCTGTACTTTGCTTTTACCGTTATTTAAATCGCAAATTAGCAAATTTTCGTAAAGATTGGTTATATCCGAACCTTGGAAAGATAGCTGAATGCTTAATTATTTACTGCAATTATTATTTACTTAGTTTAGTATTCCCGTCTTGCTTTATTATACATTGTATACAGGTTATATTATAAACGCCCCGCCGTAGCCTCGTCACTACCCCCGTCGAGGTTAGGCTCGGCACTTACCAGTACATGGGGTCACTTGTAC
Organism: Nicotiana knightiana; assembly: GCA_005239525.1. Classification (NCBI taxonomy): domain Eukaryota; kingdom Viridiplantae; phylum Streptophyta; class Magnoliopsida; order Solanales; family Solanaceae; genus Nicotiana; species Nicotiana knightiana. The sequence goes on from ML431557.1 coordinate 5,996, forward strand.
TGCTAATGCACTCTGCACTTCTTATGCAGATCTAGATTCTGGCCAGAGTTGATTCTTTGAGCAGTAGCTGATCATTCGCACAGAGAACTGAGGTAGATCTGCTGACGTCTGGAGATTCCTGGAGTCTTCTCCCATTTATTCATTTACTGTTTTACATAGTTCAAAACATATATATATATATATATATATATATATTCTTTCATCCAAATACTTGTAGTAGTCTTTAGTAGTTCGTGAATTGTGACTTCAAATCCTGGGTAGCTAGATGTTAGTATTAGCTTCGAGTTTCGTTTCGTTACTTTGAACATTATTCTTGATAGAAATCATTGGATAGTATTAAATTTCGTATTCATTTAAATTGTTTACTTCTGTCTAAATAAATTTTAAAAGGAAAACGGTTAGTAAATTTCTAACGTTGGCTTGCCTAGCAAGTATGGTGTTAGGCGCCATCACGATCCCGAGGATTGGGAATTTGGTTCGTGACAAGTTGGTATCAGAGCACTAGGTTTTCTAGGTCTCAAAATTCATGAACAAGCTTAATAGAGTCTAAGGGATCGGTACGGAGACGTCTATACTTATCTCTCGGAGGCTATAAAGTTAGGAACAAACTAATTTTTATTTCTACTCTGTCGTGCGATTCTTGTTATCTCAAATACTGATTGAAATCTTCTGTTATCTCGCAAATGGAGAGAACACATGCTTCTTCTTCCGATGACCAACAATCAGGTCCTCCAGTAGCAATAACTCCTACTAGGGGCAGAGGCCGAGGCCACGCTAGAGGCCGAGGAAGGGGTAGGACTCAGCTTATTGCTCAGACAACAGCCCCAGTTGCGGAGACCCAGATAGAGATTGATAAGGGGGCTCCAGCTCAGGCCGTTCCAGTGGGACCAGCTCAGGTCCCAGAGGGGTTTATTTCTACCCTGGTACTTCAGGATGCTTTGGTCCTTCTAGTGGGCCTTATAGAGAGTGTAGCCCAGACTGCCACATTCCTTGTGGCAGCAGCCATATCTCAGGCTGGAGGAGGGGTTCAGACTCCTGTTACCCACACTCCTGAGCAGATTGCTACTCCTCAGATTCAGACCGCACGGCCAATCCAGTTGAGGTAGTTCAGCCAGTTGCTGCAGTGCCACTTGTTGATGGGGCAGCTATGTCCACCGATGCTTTGTGGAGATTGGACAGGTTCATCAAGTTGTTCCCTCTTCATTTCAGTGGTGCCACTTCAGAGGATCCTCAGGAATATCTTGATAGTTGTCATGAGGTTCTTCGGAACATGGGTATTTTTGAGACCAATGGGGTCGACTTTGCCGATTTTCAGATGACTTGTTCTACCAAGAAATTGTGGAGGAATTATTTATTGACTAGACCAGCTGGGTCACTGCTCTGACTTGGGATCAGTTTTCACACCTTTTTTTGGAGAAGTTTCTACCTATTACTACTAGAAAAGAGAATCGTCGTCAGTTTGAACGTCTTCAGCAGGGCAACATGACTGTTAACCAATATGAGAATCGCTTTGTGGATTTGGCTCGACATGATATTCTTTTGTTACCTAGAGAGAGAGAGATAGATAGATAGATAGATAGAGAGAGAGAGAGAGAGAGAGAGAGAGAGATTCAAGCAATTTATTGAGGGCCTTGCTCAGACCATCATGTTGCAAATGGCTAAGGATACAGGGAGCGAGATTTCCTTTTAGGATGCGGCCAATGTGGTCAGGAGGGTAGAGATGGTTCTCGGAATGGGAGGTCAGGGGTCAGACAAGAGACCTCGTCATTCCGGTGGATTCAGCGGTGCCTCATCTGGAGGCGGGGTTTCTTTTAGCAGATGCCATTATTCCAGGCCATTTAATTCAGCACTTTAGGCATCTCATGGTACTTCAGGTGGTCGTGGTTCTTATATACCTATTCTGCTCAGCCATCCTACAACGCACCATCAACTCTTATTATAGCACCTCCTCTGTAGAGTTATTATCGTGGTCACCCGACTCGTCAGGGTCAGCCCCAATATCAGGAGGGATGCTTTGAGTATGGTGAATATCGGCATATTCGGAGAGCTTGTCCGAGATTTTCGGGTAATCAGCTTCAGTACCAGAGTTCTTGTGCCATAGTTCTGGCACCAGCTGCAGCACCGCCTGCCCAGCCAGCCAGGGGTAGGGGTCAGGTAACCAGAGGTAGGGGCTAGATTGTTAGAGGTGGAGGCCAGCCCACTAGAGGTGGAGGTTCGCCTATCAGAGGTCCTCCTAGAGACATAGTTCAGAGTGGCGGGGCCCAACCCCGATTATATGCATTTCCATCCAGACCTAAGGCGGAGTCCTCCGATGCTGTTATTATAGGTACCATTTTAGCTTGCAATAGAGATGCTTCAGTTCTCTTTGATCCGGGGTCTACTTACTCTTATGTATCATCTTATTTTACTTCGTATTTGGTTGTGCCCCGTGATTCCTTGAGTGTTCCTGTTTATGTGTCTACGCTCGTGGGGGATGTTATTGTTGTAGATAGTATGTATCGTTCGTGTGTGGTCGTTATTGAGGGTCTTGAAACCAATGTGGATCTTTTACTTCTTGATATGGTGGATTTCAATGTCATTTTGGTCATGCATTAGCTGTCATCTTATTATGCCATCTTGGAATGTCACGCCAAGACAGTTACGTTAGCTTTGGCAGGGTTGCCTCGATTGGAGTGGAAAGGGACTCCTGGTCATTCTCCTAGCAGGGTGATTTCTTATGCCAAGGATCGTCGCATGATTGAGAAGGGGTGTTTGGCTTATTTGGATCATGTTCGTGATTCTAATGCTAAGTCTTCTTCTATAGATTCAGTGCCTGTTGTTCGTGAAGAACCCGAGGTATTTCCTGCAGACCTGCCCGGGATGCCACCTGACAGGGATATTGATTTTTGCATTGATGTGGCTCCGGGCACTCAACCCATTTTTATTCCTCCATACCGGATGGCCCTACTAGAGTTGAAAGAATTGAAAGAATAGTTGCAAGACATGCTTGATAAGGGCTTCATTAGGCCTAGTTTCTCGCCCTGGGGTGCACCGATTTTATTAGTAAAGAAGAAGGATGGATCGATGAGAATGTGTATAGATTACCGGCAGTTGAACAAAGTTACTATCAAGAATAAATATCCATTACCGAGAATTGATGATTTATTTGATCAACTTCAGGGTGCTAGGGTGTTTTCGAAAGTTGATTTGAGGTCGGGTTACCATCAGTTGAAGATTAGGGCATCTTACGTCCCTAAGACAACTTTTTGGACGAGGTATGGGCACTATGAATTTATGGTTATGTCTTTTCGCTTGACTAATGCCCTAATGGCCTTTATGAACTTGATGAATCAGCTTTTCAGGCCTTATCTGGATTCCTTCGTAATTGTCTTCATTGATAATATTCTAATATACTCCCGTAGTCGGGAGGATGATGAGCAGCACCTCCGGATAGCGCTCCAGACCTTGAGGGATAGTCAACTATATGCAAAATTTTTGAAGTGTGAGTTCTGGTTGGATTCAATAGACTTCTTGGATCACATCGTATTAGTAGAGGGTATTCGGGTAGATCCTAAGACTATTGAGGTAGTCAAGAACTGGCCTAGACCCACTTCAGCCACAGAAATCAGGAGCTTCTTAGGTTTGGTAGGTTACTACTGTAGTTTTGTGGAGGGGTTTTCATCTATAGCAGCCCCAATGACTAAATTGACTCAGAAAGGTGCCCCCATTCAAATGGTCGGACGAGTGTGAGGTGAGCTTTCAAAAGCTCAAGACAGCCTTAATTTTAGCAGCAGTGTTGGTGTTACCATTAGGTTCGGGATCTTTCACTATATATTGTGATGCCACCCATGTTGGGCTTGGAACGGTATTGATGCAGGAGGAGGGTGATTGCATATGCATCTCGGCAGTTGAAAGTCCATGAAAAGAATTATCCTGTCCATGACTTGGAGTTTGCAGCCATTGTTCACGCATTGAAAATTTGGAGGCACTATCTCTATGGTGTGCCGTGTGAGGTTTTCACGGATCATTGCAACCTTCAATACTTATTCAAACAAAAGGATCTTAACTTGAGGTAGAAGATATGGTTAGAGTTATTGAAAGACTATGACGTCACTATATTATATCATTCGGGGAAGGCCAATGTGGTAGCCGATGCATTGAGTAGGAAAGCGGTGAGTATGGCAGCCTTGCATCCATTCCAGCCGGTGAGAGACCATTATCTTCAGATATTGAGACTCTGGCCAATCAGCTTGTGAGGTTGGATATTTCGCCCAGCCGTGTTCTAGCTTGTATAGTCGCTCGGTCTTCTTTATTTGAGCGTATCAGAGATCGGCGGGATGATGACCTGCATTTGATGGTCCTTAGGGACACAGTTCAGCAAGGGAGTTCCAAGCAGGTTACAGTTGGTGATGATGGTGCTTTCAGGATGCAGGGTCATATATGTGTGCCTAATGTTGATGGGATTCGGGAGTTGATCCTTGAGGAAGCTAACAGTTCTAAGTATTCTATTCACCCGGGTGATGCCAAGATGTACTAGGACCTACGGGAGAACTATTGGTAGAGAAGGATGAAGAAGGACATTGTTGCTTATGTGGCTCGTTTCTTGATTTGTCAACAGGTAAAGTGTGAGCATCAGAGACCTGGTGGTTTAATTTAGCAGATGGAGATTCCTGAGTGGATGGGCTGATTAAATCAACACATTTCATTCCAGTGGCAAGTACTTATACCTCAGAGCGGCTAGCAGAGATTTACATTCGGGAGATTGTTCACCTTCATGGTGTCCCTGTGTCTATCATAAAAGGGATACGCAGTTTACCTCGCACTTTTGGAGGGCAGTTCAGCGTGAGTTGGGTACACGGGTTGAGTTGAGTCCAGCATTCCATCCTCAGACGGACGGGCAGTCCAAGCATACTATTCAGATCTTGGAGGATATGCTTTGCGCCTGTTTTATTGACTTTGGAGGTTCTTGGGATCAGTTCTTGCCGTTAGCGGAGTTTGCCTACAATAATAACTATCAGTCGAGCATTCAAATTTCTCCCTATGAGACATTATATGGTAAACGGTGTAGATGCCCAGTTGGATGGTTTGAGCCGGGAGAGACTCGGTTATTGGGTACAGACTTAGTTCAAGAGGCCTTGGACAAGGTCAAGATTATATAGGATCAACTTCGTATAGCTCAGTCCAGGCAAAAAAGTTATGCCGACCGTAAAATTTGTGATGTGGCATTCATGGTTTGAAAGAGGGTATTACGTCAGGTATTGCCCATGAAGGGTGTTATGAGATTTGGGAAGAAGGGCAAGTTGATCCCTGGGTATATCAGGCCATTTTAGATTCTTGATAGAATGGGGGAGGTAGCTTATAGACTTGCGTTGCCTCCAGGGTTATCCTTAGTTCATCTGGTGTTCCATGTGTCTATGCTCCAAAAATATCATGGTGACCCGTCCCACGTGTTAGATTTCAGCTCTGTCCAATTGGACAAGGATTTGACTGAGGAGCTGGTAGCCATTTAAGACCGGCATGTTCGTCAGTTGAGATCAAAGAGTTATCCTTCACTTCGAGTGCAGTGGATAGGTCAGCCTATTGAGTCATCTACTTGGGAGTCCGAGTCGTACATGCAGAGTAGATATCCACACTTGTTTTCCAGTTCAGGTAATTTTCTATGTCCGTTCGAGGACGAATGTTTGTTTTAAAGGTGGAGGTCGTGATGACCCAAGCAGTCATCTTATGAATTAAGACTTTATTCCAGGATCATTAGCCTTAAAAAGATTAATTTTAATTACCTCGATTTATGTGCGCAGTCTGGCCATGAATCCGAAAGCCTTTATGTGAAAATATAAGAAATAATAATTTTTAGAGTTAAAATTTGATTTTTAGTTAACTTTGGTCAAGATTTTGAATAAACAGACCATGGACCCATGTCCGACAGTCCCGGGAGGTTCAAAGTAAAATATGGGAATTGAGCGTATGCCCGGATTTAAATTCCGAGGTCCCTAGCCTTAGAAATCAATTTTTAAAGAAAAATAATTTTGCTGGATTTTTAATGAAATGAAGAAACGAATTAATGTTTGAAACCATTAGTATCGGGCTCGTATTATGGTTCCGGAGCCCGATAAAAATTTGTTATAATATTTAAGTAGTATCTGTGAAATTTGGTGAGAATCGGAGTTGATTTGACTTGATTCGGACGTTCGGTTGAGAAATAGTGAAATTTAAGCGTTCGTGAGAAAAATGATGAGTTTTGAGAATAAATTCATAGTTTTAGAAGTTATTTTCATGATTTGATCGCATGAGCAAGTCCGTATGATGCTTTTAGACTTCCATGCATGTTTGTCTTAGAGCCCCGAGGGCTCGGGTGTGTTTCGGGTAGGCTTAGGGATGTTTTTAACTTGTAAAAATCTGCTGTAAACTTGATTCTGGTGCACTGATGCATTCTTCATCGCGATCACGTAGCTTCTATTTGCGATCGCACAGAGTAATATCACTGGGGGTTCATTTTGTTCTTCGTGAACACGGAGTCTTGGATGCGAACGGGAAGCACCAGGGGATTACCCTTCGCGAACGCGGTCCAACTTACGCCAACACAATGTGTTAATGGGCCTGGGGGAGGGGCGCCCGTTCCTTCTACGTGAACACAACCACCTGGTCACGAACGCGATGACCTGTCATGACCCCAAATCCTAACTGGCCATGATGGCGCATATCGTGGAACTTGGCTAGCTGACTACCGCATGTTCACAATTTCTTTTGAAAATCCCATTTTATGTTTCAAGCAATTCATCACAACATTCAGAGAGTTCGCTTAAAATAATAGACAAGCTTTATATATACAGTACTGCCATCCCCAAAACCCGAAGCCAACATGTCGTGAGCATCTAATGAAATAGGTCAAAATAAAGTATTAAGATACAAAACTCCGAATCAAATATAAATAAAATAGTAAGGGAAAGCTGAGATGATGCGAACGTTGAGCAGCTACCTCTATATCCCCACGATCCGGCTCTACTGCGATATATATGTAAGCTAGCGCTCGATCTCTGCTCCTGAATCTGCACACAGAGGTGCAGGGAGTAATGTGAGTACGCCAACTCAGTAGTAATGGAGATAAATCAGGTCTAAGTGGCAAGGAATCACATAAAATCAATATCACAAAATACACAGCCTTACTTTCCTGTAGTATACATAATTATACGAAAACATTATGCCCTCGAAATAAACTTCATAAAAGTTCGTAAAACAATGCACATTTTCAGTAACTTTAAAACAAAGATTTGGTATGCAATGAATGTAGTGAAATCATAAGTAGCCCCTCGGGCAAAAATATGTTTCATAAACATCCCCTGGAGCATTTCCTCACAATCCCTTAGCACCTCACAGTCACTCATACCTCCCAATCACTCGTCACTTGGCCTCCCATCACTCGTCACTCGGTGCGCTCACTGGGAGTGTGTACAAACTCTGGAGGGGCTCGTTCAGCCCAAGCGCTAAAATCACTCAGCACCTCACCATCACTCTTGGCCCTCGGCCACACTCAGCACCTCACCATCACTCTTGGCCCTCGGCCACACTTGGTAGAACCGCTCGAAAAGCCCCTCGGGCAAATAAGTAAAAATAGGGTACTCGACCCAAAACATCAGTTTAATCTCAAGTGGTGTAAATCATGCTGAGTTTCTAATAAAACAGTATGCACAATGATGCTGAGTAAAAACCATCAACAGGTAATGAGGAAAACATCAGTAAAACAACCTCAAAGGGTCTCAACAGATCGGCACAAGGCCCCAAACACGGCTTATAGCCCAAATATTTCACAAATCTTTAGAACATAATTTAACACAAGTTTTTGAGTAAATATGCAACTCATTAGTTTCCGCGGAGAGGACCTAGTCCAATCCAAAAATCAGTACGCGCCACATATTCGTCATCCGACATGTGCGCCATTCCAAATTCAGTGAGAAAATAATGGAATCCGGGGTTCCATACCCTCAGGACAAAATTTATAACCATTACTTACATCTACAGGGCCACGACACTAGTCCGCTATGCCTTTGCCCCTCAAATTGGCTCCTGATTGCTCAGAATCTAGCCAAAAACCAGTTAACATCATCAAAATGTACTCATCGAACACAACCCAATCGAAAATTATCAAAACCTCAAAATTCAGCCAAACTCGAGCCCGGGGCCCACGTCTCGGAATCTGAAATTTTTTACCTCATTAGAACCCTCGTCCTCTCCTGATTCTATACATACCAAGAACACCAAAATCGCACCACAATTGCCATTCCAAAACCTCAAAAGAAACACCAATTCCTTTCCTCCCATTTTTCTAACTTTTCTTACCCAAAACCTTAAATTTTCAAGCCTAATCTCAATAAAAATAGCATAGGAACGGGATTAACAAATCAAAGAACTCACCTTAGTTGAAGAATCTGGAAATCTCCTCTCAAAACCCTCTTCAATGAACTCCCCCGCATGCAAATTGATGAAAATTTAATAAATTTCGCGGAGGGGGGGGGGGGGGGGGGGGGGGGGTCCTTTTATACTGTTCTGCACAATTATTTCCGCACCTGCGGACAACTGGTCGCACCTGCAGACCCGCACCTGCGGTCCCAGGGTGTGCACCTGCGATAGCCAACTTAACGGACAAAATCTCGCACCTACGACCAACCTCACGCACCTGCGACATCACAGGTGCGACAAACACCTCGCACCTGCGGACCTCTCCCACACAGCCAGACTTCGCACCTGCGACTTCCCCTTCCGCTCCTGCGACTTCCCCTTCCGCTCCTGCGTGATTGCACCTGCGACTCCCCTTTCGCAGGTGCGAAAACACCAACAACCAGCACAACAGATTTTCCAAAAATTCACTCCAACTTCTCGTCAACCATCCGAATCAATTTCGAGCCCCTCGGGGCTCCAACCAATCATGCCAATCTATCCCATAACATCATTCAAACTTAGTAGAGCCTTCGGAACACCAAAAACAACACTAAAACACCAAATTCATATCAAATTCAAGCCTAAGAACTTTGAAACTTCAAAAATTCGCCAACTACGCCGAAAGCAACCACAACACCTCCGATTAATTTGGAATTTTGCAGAAATATCAAAAATGACATTACAAAACTGTTCCAACTTTCAGAATTCCATTCCGACCTCGATAGCCTATTTTCCACTGCCGACCGGAAATCGTCAAAAACTAACTTTCGCCAATTCAAGCCTAATTCTATACCGGACATCACAAAAATATTCCGAACACAATCCTAAGTCCCAAATCACCTAACGAAGCTATTCGAGCCAAAAATTTTGCATTCTGAGGTCGTTTACCAATAAGTCAACTCTCAGTTGACTTCTCAACTATTAGTCTACTTTAAAAGGCTAAATGCCTAAACTCTCATTATAACCACTCCGGACCCAAACCAACTTATCCAATACGTCAAAAAAAATAAATCGATACATAACAAATGCAGAAATAGGTGGAATGGGGTAAATCTCACGGAACGACCAGTCGGGTCGTTACATCCTCCCCCTCTTAAACAAATGTTCGTCCTCGAACGGGTCTAGAAGCATATCTGGAGCCTCGAATAAGTGAGGATATCTTTCTCGCATCTCCCGCTCGATCTCGCAGGTGGCATCCTCCACCGGCTGCCCTCTCCAGTGAACCTTCACTGAAGCTATATCCTTGGACCTCAGCTTCCTGACTTGACGACCCAAAATAGCCACTGGCTCCACCTCATATGACATATCACCCTCGAGCTGAACCGTGATGAAGTCCAAAACATGGGAAGTGTCAGCAATATACTTTCGAAGCATCGAAACATGGAATACCAGATGAATACTCGATAAACTGGGAGGCATAGCAAGCCTATAAGCCACCTCCCCGTCGGTCTAAGGATGAAACGCTGTGCTCAACTCAACCTGAGTACCCAACTCTCTCTGCGCGGCTCTCCAAAACTGAGATGTGAACTGAGTGCCTCTGTCGGAAATGATAGAAACTGGAAGCCCATGCGAACGGACAATATCCCTAATATAAATCTCAGCTAACCTCTCCGATGAATATGTAGTACCAATAGGAATGAAGTGCGCGGACTTGGTCTGCCGATCTACAATAACCTATATAGCATCAATTCTCCTCGAAGTCCGTGGGAGCCCAACTACGAAGTCCATGGTGATCCGTTCCCACTTCCACTCCGGAATATCAAACCTCTGAAGCAATCCACCAGGTCTCTGGTGCTCATAATTAACCTGCTGACAGTTGAGACACCGAGCTACAAACTCCACGACATCCTTCTTCATTCTCCTCCACCAATAATGCTGCCTCAAATCCTGATACATCTTTGCGGCACCCGGATGGATGGAATACCGCAAACTATGAGTCTCTGCCAGAACCAAATCTCGAAGTCCATCTACATTGGGCACACAAATCCGACCCTGCATCCTCATGACCCCATCATCACCAATAGCCACATCTCTGGCATCACCGCAACGTACCCTGTCCTGAAGAACAAGCAAATGTGGATCATCATACTGGCGTGCTCTAATCTGATCATAGAGAGAAGACCTGGAGGCTACACAAGGCAACACCCTCGGAGGCTCTGATAAATCCAATCTCACCAAATGACCTGCTAAGGCCTGAACATCAAGAGCTAATGGTCGTTCTGCTACTGGAAGGTAAGCTAAACTCCCCAAACTCTCTGCTCTGCGATTCAAGGCATCGGCCACTACATTGGCCTTCCCCGGATGATATAAGATAGTGATATCATAATCCTTGAGGAGCTCTAACCATCTCCTCTGACGCAAATTCAAGTCCTTCTGCCTCAACAGATACTGCAAACTGCGGTGATCGGTAAAAATCTCACGCTGCACTCCATACAAATAATGCCGCCAAATCTTCAAGGCATGGACAATGGCAGCCAACCCGAGATCGTGCACTGAATAGTTCTTCTCGTGCACCTTCAACTGTCTGGATGCATAGGCAATCACCCTACCATCCTTCATCAATACCTCTCCCAAGCCAACTCTAGAAGCATCACAATAAACTGTGTAAGAACCCGAACCAGCAGGCAAAACTAGTACTGGAGCTGTAGTCAATGCTGACTTGAGCTTCTGAAAGCTCTCCTCACACTCATCAGACCATCTGAATAGAGCGCCCTTCTGGGTCAATCTGGTCAAAGGCGAAGCAATCGAAGAGAATCCCTCCACAAAGCGACGGTAATATCCAGCCAAACCAAGGAAACTCCTTATGTCTGTAGCTGAGGACGGTCTGGGCCAACTCTACACCGCCTTTATCTTCTTCGGATCAACCTGAATCCCGTCACTAGAAACCACGTGTCCCAAGAAAGCTACTGATCCCAGCCAAACCTCACACTTGGAGAATTTTGCATAAAGCTTCTCCTCCCTCAATCTCTGCAACACAACTCTCAAATGCTGAGCATGCTCTTCCTGGCTATGAGAATAAACCAGGATGTCATCAATGAACACAATGACGAAGGAATCAAGATATGGCTGAAACACACTGTTCATCAATTGCATGAACGCAGCTGGGGCATTGGTCAGCCCAAATAACATAACCAAGAACTCATAATGACCATACCTGGTCCTGAAAGTAGTCTTCGGAATATCAGAATCCCGAATCCTCAACTGATGGTACCCAGATCTCAAATCAATCTTGGAAAACACTCTAGCTCCCTGAAGTTGGTCAAACAAGTCATCAATACGGGGCAAGGGATACCGGTTCTTTACCGTAACCCTATTCAACTGCCGATAATCAATACACATACGCATGGACCCATCCTGCTTCTTAACGAACAACACCGGTGCACCCCAAGGTGACACACTAGGTCGAATGAACCCCTTATCCAGGAGCTCCTGAAGTTGCTCCTTCAATTCCTTTAGCTCCGCTGGTGCCATATGATATGGTGGAATAGAAATAGGCTGAGTTCCTGGCACCAGATCAATACCAAAATCAATATCCCTGTCAGGTGGCATGCCTTGCAGGTCTGCAGGAAACATATCCGGAAAATCACGGACCATAGGAACTGAATCAATAGTGGGAGTCTCACCGCCGACATCCCTCACAAAGGCGAAATAAGATAAACACCCCTTCTCCACCATGCGCTGAGCCTTCAGGTAAAAAATCACCCTGCTAGGCATATACTCGGAAGAACCTCTCCACTCAACCCTCGGACACCCCGGCATAGCTAAGGTCATGGTCTTAGCGTGACAATCAAGAATATCATGGCACAGAGATAACCAATCCTTGCCCAATACCACGTCAAAATCGACTATGCTGAGTAATAGTAGGTCCACTCGAGTCTCCAAAACCCTAATTGATATAGTGTACGACCGATACATACGGTCCACAACGACAATATCGCCCACCGAAGTCGACACATGAACAGAGGTAACTAGAGACTCACGGGGCATATCTAGAAAACTGGCAAAGTATGAAGAAACATAGGAATATGTGGAACCAAGGTCAAATAAAGCCAAGGCATCACAACAACAGACTGAAAAAATACCTGCAATCACGGCATCTGAGGCCATAGCATCCGGCCTGGCTAGAAATGCATACATACGAGCCTGACCTCCCCCTGCTCGACCTCCCCCTCTAGGGCGGCCTCTGGCTGACTGACCACCACCCCTGGCTGACTGGGCGGGAGGTGAAGTGGTTGGAGCTGAAGTCGAGGGCTGGCCCTTCTGCTGAGAAGATCCACCAAAACGGCAGGGACACTGCCTCCACCCCTGCCCGAACTCTCCACACTCAAAACAACTACCCGGAGCTGGAGGCAGGGACTGATAGAAACCCCTAGCACCTGCAGGACCACTGGAAGACTCCTGTATAGATGAACCCTGAACTGTAGGTGCTAGAGCTGCACTCTGAGCTGGGAGGGCACCAAAAGAAGTACGTCATGACTGAAAACCACGGGGACCCTGCCCCGATGATGCACCACTATAAGATGGGCGGCCTGACTGAGGTGGCCTGAATGAGCGACCCCTACCCTGCTGAAACTGTCCCCTGAAGGGAGCACCGCTGGAACTGCCTGAACCACGAGGCCTCTTAGCCTCCCTCTCCTCCCGCTCCTGGCGGCGAATAGACTCAATGTCTCGAGCTATGTCAACAACCTGCTCGAACGAAGCACCCGATATCCTCTCTCGGGTCATAAACAACCGAAGCTAATAAGAAAGACCATCAACGAACCTCCTCACCCTATCCCTATCGGTAGGGATAATCTCAGAAGCATGCCTAGCCAACTAGGAAAATCTCATGTCATACTGAGTGACTGATAGCTCTCCCTGGCGCAGCTGCTCAAACTGGCTGCACCGCTCTCTCTGTGGGCCTGAGGAACATACTTCTTCAAGAAGATCTCGGAGAACTGATGCCAGGTAAGAGGTGCTGAACCAACCGGTCTATGCCTCTCAAAAGACTCCCACCAAGTATAGGCAGCACCCGCAAACTGGAAGGTAACAAACGAGACCCCGCTGGTCTCCAGAATACCTGCGGTGCACAGTATCCTCTAGCACCTATCTAGAAATCCCTGGGCATCCTCGCGCTCTGTACCACTGAAAGCAGGAGGCTGAAGTCTGCTGAATCTCTCCAACCTGCGCTGCTCGTCCTCAGGCATAGCTGGGACTACAAAACCCTAAACCGGAGCAGCTGGCTGAGCTAGGGCTGCCCCCGGTGCCTGAATATCTTGTGCATCCTGCTCAGGTGCCCGGGCAACTGGAGTCTGATTGCCTCCCCCGACCTGATCTGTGGTGGCAGAATAAGACATGGCAACGACCTGAGCCAAACCGGTGCATACTGACAATATCTGAGACAGGGCCTCCTGAAGACCCGGAATAACCATAGGCACAACTGGTGCGTGAGCCTGTCCCGCTGGGATACCATCGGCGGGAACCTGATCATGATCGACAGGGGGATCCTAAGGTTCTGCCCCGGTTGCTGCGCGGGCTGGCCCCTACCTCTACAACGGTCTCGACCTCTCGCGAGTCTAGCCGGTAACTGGTCACCCTGGTCGGTATGGCGTGTCCTCACCATCTGAGAGAGAACAAAACAATGTAAAGTCAGATTTCAAGAATCAATAGATCAGCACGAAAGAGTTCAAGAAATATAGAATGTTTCCTAAAAGTTCAGCAGCCTCTCGAAGATAAGTACAAACGTCTCTGTACCGATCCACAAGACTCTACTAAACCTGCTCATGACCGTTGAGTCCTATGAAACCTAGGGCTCCCAATCTGTCACAACCCTAAATCCTAACCGGCCATGATGGCGCCTATCGTGGAACTAGGCTAGCCGACTACCGCGTGTTCATAATTTCTTTTGAAAATCCCATTTTAAGTTACACGTAATTCATAACAACATTCAGAGAGTTCTCTTAACATAATAGACAAGCTTTATATATACAGTACTACCATCCCCAAAACTTGGAGCCAACATGTCATGAACATCTAATGAAATAAGTCAAAATAAAGTATTAAGATACAAAACTCCGAATCAAAGATAAATACAAAAGGAAGGGAAAACTGAGATGCTGTGAACGCTGAGCAGCTACCTCTATGTTCCCACGATCCGGTTCCGCTGCGATATATATGTAAGCTAGCGCTCAATCTCTGATCCTGAATCTGCACACAGAGGTGCATGGAGTAATGTGAGTACGCCAACTCAGTAGTAATGGAGATAAATCAGGTCTAAGTAGCAAGGAATCACATAAAATCAATATCACAATGTACACAACCTTACTTTCCAGTAGTATACATAATTATACGAAAACATCATGCCTTTGAAATCAACATCATAAAAGTTCTTAAAATAATGCACATTTTCAGTAACTTTAAAACAAAGATTTGGTATGCAATGAATGTAGTGAAATCATAAGTAGCCCCTCGGGCGAAAACATTTTTCATAAACAGCCCCTTGGGCATTTCCTCACAATCCCTCAGCACCTCACAGTCACTCATACCTCCCAATCACTCGTCACTCGGCCTCCCATCACTCATAACTCGGCACTTGGTGCGCTCTGTGACGACCCAAAGGGGTTATCACCCATCCCGTACTCCTGAGGCCTTGAAAACTTCCCTTGTATTTGCCTCGATTTGTGTGCACAGTCCGGGTATGTAGACGGACAGCTTAAATAGGGAATTCTGTGAAAAATGCCAAGATTTGATACTAAAATGAATAAATTTGTCTTCGGTCAACATTTTGGGTAAACAGACCTGGACCTGTGATTTGACGGTCCCGGAGGGTCCGTACGAAAATATGGGAATTGGGAGTATGCCCGGAATCGAATTCCGAGGTCCCAAGTCCGAGAAATGAATTTTTGAGTAAAATTGTTTTCTGAAAATATTTAAGGAAATTGAAAATGAAATTTGATTAGAAAGTGTATGGTATCGGGCCCGTATTTTGGTTTCGGCACCCGGTACATGTCTTATATATGGTTTAGGCCATTTCTGTAAAGTTTGGATGAAATTGGGTTTCGTTTGAAGTGTTTCGGACTTAAGAATGGAATACTTGATATTTTATGGAATTTGATAGGATTTATGGATTTTGAGGCTTAATTTGGTGTATATGATGAGTTTTTGGCGATTTGGTCTCACGGGCAAGTTCGTAGGATGTGGTGTGAGTAATCTGTAAAATTTGGTGTCGTTCCGAGATGTATAGGTCAGTTCGGCACGTTGTTAGCGAAGTTAGAAAACTTAAAATTCCTAAGTTTGGTTCTTGAGGTTTGGGGGTGTGAACTCGAGTTTTAGCATTGTTTTGAGTGTTCCGAAGGTTCGAACGAGTCCGTGTTATGATTTGGGACTCGTTGGTATATGTTTTCAGGGGCTCGGGTTGGCCCAGGGGCCTCTCGGACCCCCGCACGAGGCCAAAAACCAGCAAAGATCACTGCTGGTGCACAACAGCTGGTGTGATCACTGGTGCGAGTCCGCTGGTGCGGACCATCCCTCGCAGGTGCGACCCCATCGTAGGCGCGACTAGTATTCTGCAGGAGCGGAACCGCTGGTGCGGCTCTCGACTCCACTGGTGCGAGTTCGGGTTCCCAGGCCTTTTTTCGCAGGAGAGACCAATTTCTCGCGGTCCCAAAGTCGCAGGCGCGACATCCCTAGAGGCCGCCTTATTTAAATACCCAATTTCGGGTTTCTTCTTCATTTCTCAAACCCCCAACCTCCATTAGAGCTCCTCCAAGCTAGGGAAAGGGCTGCCCAGTTCAATTCATCTAGGTAAGTAATTTTCTAGTCCGTTTTCATGACTTTTAACATCAAATTCAAACAAAATCCTCTTTCAGTTATCCTAAAATGCATGGGAATTGCTAGAAAAATGTGGGGCTTTGGGAAAATAGTGAAACTTCATTTTTATCCATGAATTCCTAAATAAATTATGTATTTATGATCCTTAGACTCCGGGTAATTGGATCTTCAAGAAATTTCGAAATCCGAAAACCTTCAAGAATGCTTAAATTTTGGAATTTCTTGATTAGTTCTCCTTCTTGGGACTGAAATTGACTTAATTATACTATGTTTGGCTAGTTGTGAGACGTCAAGAGTAGTTTCAAAGTTCGGGCACATCTTTTGATCCGGTCCTTGGTCCGAGGAGTGCTTTTATCGAGGTGAGTCTCCTTTCTAACCTTGTAAGAGGGAATTATCCCCATAGGTATTCTATGTGTTGTATGTATTGTTTTGGGGGCTACGTGTGTACCACGTGGCGAGAGTCCACATGTAGAGACTACACCTATTATGTCCGGGCAGTCTAGGACCACAACATGCCTTGTATTCTGCTTTGAAATGATTTACCTGTTATACGTTCTTGCTTGGATTTAGCACCGTTTCCTTGAGTACCCCATTTGATTGAATAATTGGAAAAGTTCAATATGCGAAGTAGGCTTGATACTTGATATACGCATATTGTCTCTTTGCAATTTACATTCCACGAGCGATATGTAAATTTCCTTCACTCTTATGGGAGCGGGCCGTACGCCACGATAGATTATTAGTGCACTCTTGGTACGGGCCGGTCGATCCTCGACAGTGCACAGGGAATTAATTGAGAATGCACTCTTGGTTCGGGCCAGTCGATCCCCGACAGTGCATGGACGAAGTTATACTGTGATACTACATGATTTCCTAATAAACGCACTCTTGGTACGGGCCGGTCGATCCCCGGCAGTGCGTAGGCTTGATAATTTTGGTAAGCATGCACTCTTGGTACGGGCCTGTCGATCCCCGTCAGTGCTACCTATTCTTCCTTATGATTTGGTAAGCATGCACTCTTGGTACGGGCCGGTCGATCCCCGACAGTGCATAGCTATTCTTGATATGGTTTCACGGTAAGCATGCACTCTTGGTACGGGCCGGTCGATCCCCGACAGTGCATAGCTATTCTTGATATGGTTTCACGGTAAGCATGCACTCTTGGTACGGGCCGGTCGATCCCCGACAGTGCATAGCTATTCTTGATATGGTTTCACGGTAAGCATGCACTCTTGGTACGGGCCGGTCGATCCCCGACAGTGCATAGCTATTCTTGATATGGTTTCACGGTAAGCATGCACTCTTGGTACGGGCCGGTCGATCCCCGACAGTGCATAGCTATTCTTGATATGGTTTCACGGTAAGCATGCACTCTTGGTACGGGCCGGTCGATCCCCGACAGTGCATAGCTATTCTTGATATGGTTTCACGGTAAGCATGCACTCTTGGTACGGGCCGGTCGATCCCCGACAGTGCATAGCTATTCTTGATATGGTTTCACGGTAAGCATGCACTCTTGGTACGGGCCGGTCGATCCCCGACAGTGCATAGCTATTCTTGATATGGTTTCACGGTAAGCATGCACTCTTGGTACGGGCCGGTCGATCCCCGACAGTGCATAGCTATTCTTGATATGGTTTCACGGTAAGCATGCACTCTTGGTACGGGCCGGTCGATCCCCGACAGTGCATAGCTATTCTTGATATGGTTTCACGGTAAGCATGCACTCTTGGTACGGGCCGGTCGATCCCCGGCAGTGCATAGCTATTCTTTGTATGGTTTCACGACGAGCATTCACTCTTGGTACGGGCCGGTCGATCCCCGGCAGTGTATAGCTCATTCCCTCTTATGACTCCAGCCAATTGTTTTACACACACGCGCGTATGTCTGCTCAGTACTGTTTTTGACTTATGATTTGATGATGGTTTTGAGGAAGAATAAAAGGGAGTTGCTATTGTTTCTGTGTTTTATTTGGAAACTCTGTGAGTTCTTCTTATCCATTGTACTCTGTTACATGCCTATTGTTTTCCTTATATCCTGTCTTACATTATTATTGTTGGAACTTAGTGAGTATCGAGTCGACTTCTCGTCACTACTTCTTCGAGATCGGGATACTCACTGGGTACGTACTTATGTATGTACTCATGCTGCACTTTCTTTTTCTTCTATACTTGACTGTACAGGTCTGGAGGTTGATACGTCTGATCATCAGTCCGGTTCTAGATACTGACCGGGGTTGGTTATACTTCTCGGTGAGTTTCTCTTCCTGGCGATCTCCTAGCAGTACCTTGGAGTTTCCTTTTGTATTCTCCCGTCTATTTTATTCAGACTAAGGGATTTTATATATTTATTTATTCTTGTGTATTCTGATAGTTGCCCGCGACACTCGTGACACTAATTCCTGGCACACACGTGCGTACATTTTTGGGATTTTGGGTTGCATTTTCTTACATGTGCTTACCTTATGGTTCACTTATCCGATGTCTTTAATTTATATGTCACAGGCTATTATCATGTTAATAAATGTTTAAAACTGGTAAAAGGTGGAATAATCAATCACTTAGGAAGGGTAACACTTAGTGTAATTTATGTTGGCTTGCCTAACCCCGTCGTTGGGCTCCATCACGACTCGTGTGGGAAATTGGGTCGTAACAACGTGGTATCATAGCTTTAGGTTCACGTAGTCTCACGAGTCACGGGCAAACCCAGTAGAGTGTTGCGGATCGATACGGAGACGTCTGTTCTTATCTTTGAGAGGCTACAGGGTTATTAGGAGTATTTCCCTTCTTGATTCTTCATCGTGCGAGTTGATTCCTTTGAGTCTTATGCCTATGTTCATTCCTACTCAATCTTACGCGTCGCGAAGCGCTTGCTATAGATCGGGAATTGGAGTAATGGGAATGGTACTACGAATGTAATCCGAGATGCTTCCATGAGTAAATGGTCGTGGTTGTTGTTATGGCCCTACAAAAGGGTAGTGTATAATTTCAGCTCAGTAGTTGTGCTTCTGGGAGACTTAAGTTCGTGCTAAGGTGGTGATGATGTTTGCAAGTGATGGTTGCGCGATGCTGATATGATGATAGAATGCTTGAACATAGGTTTGGGGTGATGAATGGTTGAAGGGAGGTCTTCTCAGTGTTTGATTTCGAGATTTCAGTGTTTTAGTTCCGGCAGAGGAAAGGCATTTGGATTCTGGATGGTCTGGTTGGAGCTGATAAAGTAGTAATACTGGGTGTCTTCAAGTGAGGTAGGATGTACCCCTGTGACGTGTAGTCTTCATCATGGATCTGATGGAATGTGTTAGGTTCGGTGGTGCTATGGTTTCTTCGGTTGCCTGGGGTCAGAATATCGAGAAGAAGTGTTTAAGAATGCGGTTGGCAGGGATTGTGTTATCAAAGGAGAAAGGGTCTCAGCAGGGTCTAGAGAGGTGCTAGGAGTGGCTTTGGGCTAAGTGGGAGAGTCCCACCATCTTCAGTAGGGCTGTAGGGTCGTCTTCTCATAGGGTTGCGAATTGTCGGCATATAGGCAAGGTATTTCAGCTAAGGAAGGAGGAGTAAAATGGTAATTGTGCGTAGGATTTGATGAATATGTGCAAAAGTTGGCCCTGTCAGGCAAGGGTTGGGCTTGGAAGATTCAGAACTTATGCTTAAGGCATGGGTGAGTTGTAAGGTTAGTGACTCAGTTACGTGTCCTGTGCCAGGAGGGCCTTGGAGTGATTGTATTCGGGGCCAGTCAGAGTGGGTGACTCTCAGTAGCGGTCCCAATGAGTTCAAAAGTTAAAGAATGCGACGATTAGGGATTTCAAGCAGCAATATGGTCGAGAATCGAGGCTTTGCAGAATGATTTACGAGGAAGGGGAGGATGGTTGGAACGTTCTATGATATGTTTCAGCAGGCATGGAAAAATTGGAGGAGTGAGAGGAATAGGCTTCAGATGGAAGAAAAGAAGTATCAGAAGGGTATGAGACGGGTTGCGAGATTTGGGCAGCGTAGTCTTGTGAATCAAGGTCACTCGAGATGAATGAGGGTTGAGTTTGCTATGAGTTGAAGGGAGTTACTATTATCTTTGAGGAAATTAAAGATGATTAAGAGAGGATGGATTATTTAGCCACGGTTGAATTGGCACCTATGCGGCAATGATGGGTTCCTTTGATGTGATTTAATTATGCATGTGGTCTATGCCAGTGTGTGTGCGGGGCTAGTCGGCCGTCGTAATGGGTTTTTTGTGGGAATTCACTCGTGTAATTGAGGTGGTACTTTTGAATTGAGTCAAGTAAAAAGTTTCTATATGATAAAATGCTCACCCTATTGGTGGTTCGGAAGTTGTGATGGAATTCTTACGCTACCTCGTATTGGCATGTCTAGTGCTGGAAGCAGTATGTAACTGGGAGTAAGAATCGAGATTCAGGTCTGATGTTTATAAGGATGTCATGAGATCAAAAGAACAAGACAAAGTGATTCGAAAGTTCAGTATAAGATGGTATCATCTTCAGTGTCACCTGAGATCTATATTCGTTGGAAGAGGCCTTATACCCTGTTCATGGGTTATTGATGTGCTTTAAGGCCTTAGCATAGTTGGTGTCATGGATGTGCAGACTGGTTGCCTTGTGCAGGAGGTCGTGGAAGCATGACCGTGAAAAGATTGTATAAAGTGTGACATGTAGCCACTTTATGGATTTTAGATTGGGACTGAGTATAAAGAAGTGCAATATTGCTTAATTGAGAATTTATGCCTGGAGGGCGTTCGGTTCAGTTGATTATGGATTTTGGGGTGTTAGTCCAGGTGATGACGGTTGTTCTCGTGTATTATGAGAAAATCTAGGGTTAAGATGGACCCAGGTAAAAGCTATTAGCTAAGTTTGATGCGAGCAAGGTGGTTCGGTGTTTGTGGATAGGTTTATATATGATCATGGGCTTCGCGTGAGCCAGACATGTTCCTTTTAGTAGATCATCTTTTCATGGAAAGATATTAGAACAACGAGTGTTGTTCCGCCTTCGTCGAATTTATGTGTTGTGGTGATTGTGCCGTGCGAGTTGTGAAAACGGCTTGAGGATTCCTTATGTGTTTAGGTCCCGCATAGTGGGGATGTTATGTGAGCAGGATAGCTCTCGAGATCCAGAGGTTATAGATATATATCGCACCTCCGTCATGCGTAGCCTACGGCTTTATCAGTCTCCACAGGAGGGTATTATGCATTCAGCATGCTTGTGACCGATATTCGGTAATTTGTAATAGTGAGCAATCAGCTCTGTATATATTCCCTTACGTGGCTTCTATGTTATTTGGGATCAGGTGGCACGCTGCCACGGGTATGTCATTTGAATTAGGTTGCACGCCGCAACAGTGTGATGATGAGAAGGATTAATATGTATTTAGTTTCTTGTGTTTATTTCCTATTTTCTGGTAATAATTCACATTAGTTGAGTGAGTTGAATAGTTCCGTCCTGAGTCATTTCTTAGTATCATGTTTGAGTTATGACCTATTGGCGCGATGTGGTATCATATGAGGTTGTTATCCATGGTCGGGATAAATCGCTGCCTGAGCAGTTCATTCTGGGTGAGACGAGATTATAGGAGCAGAGATCTGTACTAAGTTTATGTGAAGTACGTATTAAATGACAAACACCATCATCCAGGTTCATAAGGAAAGTGACGATTCTAGTCAAGATGAGGTATTCAAGTATTTGTTAACTCTACGATCGAGTATGAGTTTCTGCACGTTTCCTCCGTTCTGGTGGTATCGTCAGCATTATAGCAGGATGTATGTATAGTTGTTATGAGGTGCATTGGGAGCATCGGATTCGTGGAATTTTGGCCATTAAGGCTCAGGGAGAGTCATTGTGGTCAGATGATGAGTGGTGCGGTGCATGGTGCAGATTCAACAAGGGTATGCAGTTATGATCGGGTATATCATTTTGCTAGTTGATGCAGTGCTTATATATATTGGAACTGGGCTTGGCAGAGAAAAATTCAGGGGTTGAATAAATTCTGAGCTTATTATATGGATAAAGAAGAAGTCTCCCGATTTTATCAAGCTAATGTGCTCGACTGGGTCGTGGTAGCACGGGCAGGTGCTCGAGATGTTAAACACTAATTTCAGGTAACTCCAGGGCAGGTTGCGTGTCCCTGACATTGATGGCCTGAGGGAGAGGATTCTAGCAGAGTTTGCCTACAACAACAGCTATCAGTCGAGTATCCAGATGGCTCCTTATGAGGCTTTATATGGTAGGCGGTGTCGATCTCTGTTTGGATGGTTTGAGCCGGGAGAGGCTCGGTTGTTGGTTACAGATTTGGTTCAGGAGGCCTTGGACAAGGTCAAGATCATTCAGGATAGGCTTCGTACAGCTCAGTCCAGGCAAAGGAGTTATGTAGATCGCTAGGTTCGAGATGTGCCTTTCATGATTGGTGGGAGAGTATTGCTCCGAGTGTCGCCTATGAGGGGCGTGATGAGATTTGGGAAGAAGGGAAAGCTTAGCCCTAGATTCATTGGTCCATTTAAGATTCTTGATCGAGTTGGAGAGGTGGCTTATAGACTTGCATTGCCACCTAGATTATCAGCCGTACATCCATTCTTTCATGTGTCCATGCTTCGGAGGTATCATGGCGATGCAGCCCACGTGTTAGACTTCAGCACTGTCCGATTGGACAGATACTTATCTTATGAGGATGAGCCGGTAGCCATCCTGGACCGGCAGGTTCGTCAGTTAAGATCCAGGAGTTTCCCCTCTGTTCGTGTTCAGTGGAGGGGTCAGCCTCCTGAGGAATCGACCTGGGAGTCCGAGTCCAATATGCGGAGCCGTTACCCTCATTTATTTCCCGACTCAGGTACTTCTTTCTTCTGTCCGTTTGAGGACGAACGGTTGTTTTAGAGGGGGAGAATGTGACGACCCAAAGGGGTCATCACCTATGTTATCACCCATCCCGTACTCCCGAGGCCTTGAAAACCTCCCTTGTATTTGCCTCAATTTGCGTGCGCAGTCCGGGTGAGTAGCCGGACAACTTAAATAGGGAATTCTGTGAAAATTGCCAAGATTTGATATTAAAATGAATAAATTTGACTTCGGTCAACATTTTGGGTAAACGGACCCGGACCCATGATTTGACGGTCCCGTAGGGTCCGTAGGAAAATATGGGACTTGGGCGTATGTCCGGAATCGAATTTCGAGGTCCCAAGCCCGGGAAATGAATTTTTGAGTAAAATTGTTTTCTGAAAATATTTAAGGAAATTGAAAATGAAATCTGATTAGAAAGTGATGGTATCGGGCCCGTATTTTGATTCCGGTGCCCGGTACATGTCTTATATATGGTTTAGGTTCTTTCTGTAAAGTTTGGATGAAATCGGGTTTCGTTTGAAGTGTTTCAGACTTAAGAACGGAATACTTGATATTTTATGGAATTTGAAAGGATTCATGGATTTTGAGGCTTAATTTGGTGTATATGATGTTGTTTTGGCGACTTGATCGCACAGGAAAGTTCGTAGGATGTGGTGTGAGTAATCTGTGAAATTTGGTGTCGTTCCGAGATGTATAGGTCAGTTCGGCATGTTGTTAGCGAAGTTAGAAAACTTAAAATTCCTAAGTTTGGTTCTTGAGGTTTGGGGGTGTGAACTCGAGTTTTAGAGTTGTTTTGAGTGTTCTGAAGGCTCGAGCGAGTCTGTGTTATGATTTGGGACTTGTTGGTATATCTTGTCAGGGGCTCGGGTGGGCCCAGGGGTGGGACGAGGCCAAAAACCAGGAAAGATCACTGCTGGTGCACAACAGCTGGTGCGGACTTGTGCCCACTGGTGCGAGTCCGCTGGTGCGGATCACCCCTCGCAGGTGCAACCCCATCGCAGGCGCGATCAGTATTCCGCAGGAGCGAAACTGCTGGTGCAGCTCTCAACTCCGTTGGTGCGAGCCCGGGGTCCTAGGCCTTTTTCCGCAGGAGCGACCAATTTCTCGCGGGTGCGGGACCGCACCTGCGGTCCCAAAGTCGCAGGCGCGACATCCCTGGAGGCAGCCTTATTTAAATACCCAATTTCGGGTTTCTTCTTCATTTCTCAAACCCCCAACCTCCATTAGAGCTCCTCCAAGCTAGGGAAAGGGCTGCCCAGTTCAATTCATCCAGGTAAGTAATTTTCTAGTCCGTTTTCATGACTTTTAACATCAAATTCAAAAAAAATCCTCTTTCAATTATCCTAAAATGCATGGGAATTGCAAGAAAAATGTGGGGCTTTGGGAAAATAGTGAAACTTCATTTTTGGCCATGATTTCCTAAATAAATGATGTATTTATGATCCTTTGACTCCGGGTAATTGATTCCTTCAAGAAATTTTGAAATCAGAACGCGCGGGCCCGGGTAGAAATTTTGAAAACCTTCAAGAATGCTTAATTTTTGGAATTTCTTGTTATTTCTCCTTCTTGGGACTGAAATTGACTTAATTATACTATGTTTGGCTAGTTGTGAGCCGTCAGGAGTAGTTTCGAAGTTCGGGCGCATCTTTTGATCCGGTCCTTGGTCCGAGGAATGCTTTTATCGAGGTGAGTCTCCTTTCTAACCTTGTAAGAGGGAATTATCCCCCTAGGTATTCTATGTGTTGTATGTATTGTTTTGGGGGCTACGTGCGTACCACGTGGCGAGAGTCCGCACGTAGGGACGACGCCTATTATGTTCGGGTAGTCTAGGACCACAACATGCCTTGTATTCTGCTTTGAAATGATTTACCTGTTATACGTTTGCTTGGATTTAGCACCGTTTCCTTGAGTACCCCATTTGATTGAATAATTGGAAAAGTTCAATATGCGAAGTAGGCTTGATACTTGATATACGCGTATTGTCGCTTTGCAATTTACATTCCGCGAGTGATATGTAAGTTTCCTTCACTCTTATGGGAGCGGGCTGTAAGCCACGGCAATATTAGTGCACTTTTGGTAGGGGCCGATCGATCCCCGGCAGTGCACAGGGAATTAGTTGAGAATGCACTCTTGGTTCGGGCCGGTCGATCCCCGGCAGTGCGTAGGCTTGATTATTTTGGTAAGCATGCACTCTTGGTACGAGCCGGTCGATCCCCGGCTGTGCATAGCTACTCTCCCTTATGATTCGGTAAGCATGCACTCTTGGTACGGGCCGGTCGATCCCCGACAGTACATAGCTAATCTTGATATGGTTTCACGGTAAGCATGCACTCTTGGTACGGGCCGGTCAATCCCCGGAAGTGCATATATATTCTTGGTATGGTTTCACGGCGAGCATGCACTCTTGGTACGGGGCGGTAGTTCCCCGGCTGTGCATAGCTAATTCCCTCTTCTGACTCCAGCCAATTGTTTTACACACACGCGCGTATGTCTGCTCAGTACTGTTTTCGACTTATGATTTGATGATTCTTTTGAGGAAGAATAAAAAAGGAGTTGCTATTGTTTCTGTGTTTTATTTGGAAACTCTGCGAGTTCTTCTTATCCATTGTACTCTGTTACATGCCTATTGTTTTCCTTATATCCTGTCTTACATTATTATTGTTGGACCTTAGTGAGTATCGAGTCGACTTCTCGTCACTACTTCTTCGAGATTGGGATACTCACTGGGTATGTACTTATGTATGTACTCATGCTGCACTTTCTGTTTCTTCTATACTTGACTGTACAGGTCCGGAGGTTGATACGTCTGATCATCAGTCCGGTGCTAGATACTGACCGGGGTTGGTTATACTTCTCGGTGAGCTGCTCTTCCTGGCGATCTCCTGGCAGCACCTTGGAGTTTCCTTTTGTATTCTCCCATCTATTTCATTCAGACTAAGGGATTGTATATATTTATGTATTCTGGTGTATTCTGATAGTTGCCCGCGACACTCGTGACACTAGTTCCTGGCACACACGTGCGTACATTTTTGGGATTTTGGGCCACATTTTCATACATGTGCTTACCTTATGGTTCACGTATCAGATGGCTTTAATTTTTATGTCACAGGCTATTATCATGTTAATAAATGTTTAAAACTGTTAAAAGATGGAATAATCAATCACTTGGGAAGGGTAACACTTAGTGTAATTTATGTTGGCTTGCCTAACCCCCTCGTTGGGCGCCATCACGACCCGTGTGGGAAATTGGGTCATGACACGCTCACTGGGGGTGTGTACAGACTCCGGAGGGGCTCCTTCAGTACAAGCGCTAAAATCACTCAGCACCTCACCATCACTCTTGGCCCTCGGCCACACTCAGCACCTCACCATCACTCTTGGTTCTCGGCCACACTCGGTGGAACCACTCGAAAAGCCCCTCGGGCGAATCAGTAAAAACAGGGTACTCGACCCAAAACATCAGTTTAATCTCAAGTGGTGTAAATCATGTTGAGTTTCTAATAAAACAGTATGCACAATGATGCTGAGTAAAAACCATCAACAGGTAGTGAGGAAAACAACAGTAAAACACCCTCAAAGGGTCTCAACAGAACGACACGAGGCCCCAAACACGACTTATAGCCCAAATATTTCACAAATCTTTAGAACATAATTTAACACAAGTTTTTGAGTAAATATGAACCTTATTAGTTGCCGCAGAGAGGACCAAGTCCAATCCAAAAATCAGTACGCGCCACATATTCGTCATCCGATATGTGCGCCATTCCAAATTCAGTGAGAAAACAATGCAGTCCGGGGTTCCATACCCTCAGGACAAAATTTATAACCATTACTTACCTCTACCGAGCCACGACACTAGTCCTCTATGCCTTTGCCACTAAAATTGGCTCCCGATTGCTCCGAATCTAGCCAAAAACAAGTTAACATCATCAAAATGTACTCATGGAACACAACCCAATCGAAAATTATCAAAAAAAAATTCGGCCAAACCCGAGCCCCGGGCCCACGTCTCAGAATCCAAAATTTTTTACCTCATTAGAACCCTCGTTCTCTCCCGACTCTATACATACCAAGAACACCAAAATCAGACCACAATTGCCATTCCAAAACCTCAAAAGAAACACCAATTCCTTTCCTCCCATTTTTCCAACTTTTCTTACCCAAAACCTTAAATTTTCAAGCCTAATCACAATAAAAATAGCATAGGAACAGGATTAACAAATCAAAGAACTCACCTTAGTTGAAGAATCTGGAAATCTCCCTCGCATGCAAATTGATTAAAACTTAATAAATTTCGCGGAGGGGGATCCTTTTATACTGTTATGCACAGTCATTTCCGCATCTGTGGACAACTGGTCGCACCTCTGGACCCGCACCTATGGTGGCGCACCTGCGATAGCCAACTTAACGGACAAAATCTCGCACCTGCGACCAACCTCACGCACCTGCGATATCGCAGGTGCGACAAACACCTCGCACCTGCGGACCTCTCCCACACAGCAAGACTTCGCACCTGCGACTTCCCCTTCCGCTCCTCGTGATCGCACCTGCGACTCCCCTTTCGCAGGTGCAAAAACACCAGCAACCAGCACAACAGATTTTCCAAAAATTCACTCCAACTTCCCATCAACCATCCGAATCAGCCCCGAGCCCCTCGGGGCTCCAACGAATCATGCCAACCTATCCCATAACATCATTCAAACTTAGTCGAGCCTTCGGAACACCAAAAACAACACTAAAACACCAAATTCACATCAAATTCAAGCCTAAGAACTTTGAAACTTCAAAAATTCGCCAACTACGCCGAAACCAACCACAACACCTCCGATTAATCTGGAATTTTGCAAACATATCCAAAATGACATTACGAAACTATTCCAACTTTCAGAATTCCATTCCGACCTCGATAGCCTTAATTAATTTCAGTAAAGTTAGTTCATTTAGCATTAATTAATGATATTAAACTAATTGTGATTAGATTCGAGTATGTTGGAGGTTAATTCGAAAGGAAAAGCGGTAATTGAGCAGTGAGTGGCCTGCGGAATTGAGCTAAGTGTTGTGTCTAACCTTATCTTGAGGGAATAGGTGTTTTGTGACTACTTTCTACTTGTTTTGTTGCTAAATCCGATTTATAGGTGAGGTGACGAGTATCTATACGTTGTGGTCAGGTCGTACCGTGCGAGTGAATGCTAATTCTTGTTATTTAGGCTGCCTTAAAGCCTATCATATGTGATTATTGTTGTTAGTGAAATGTTGAGAGATTAGTATCCGGTTCCACCAAGATGAATATTATCCTGAATACTGAGTTGAGATTGAAATATTAAATGGTGATAGAAACTATGATGAAATATTGATTTCTTGTGAAATCCCTTTGAGAACATTGAGTTTAGATTGAAATATTAAATGGTGATAGAAACTATGATGAAATATTGATTTCTTGCGAAATCCCTTTGAGAATATTGAGTTGAGATTGAAATATTAAATGGTGATAGAAACTATGATGAAATACTGATTCCTTGTAAAATTCCTTTTTATATGTTATTGATGATTTATTTATTTATATTGTGAGGAAGAGTGTAAAGCAAGAAGGGTGATGCCGTTCATGATTTAATTATATTGTGAGGAAGAGTGTAAAGTACGGAGGGTGATGCCGTACATGATTTATTTATATTGTGAGGAAGAGAGTAAAGCACAAAGGGTGATGTCGTGCATTCTTAATTATAATCTAGTGAGGATGAGTGTAAAAGCACGAAGGGTGATGCCATATATTCAATTTATTATTTGGAGAGGGTGAGAGTAAAAGCACGAAGGGTGATCCCGTGCAAGTTTCCTTTCTATTTTTAATTGCTAAAATTATTGTTGATCATTGTTTGTTTTGTTTTATTGTTTCCTCACTCATGATGTGAAACTCCCCATCGCATGCTCCCTCCCCATTATCTGTCGCTTTAAATTCTTTATATGTTGTTATCTCTCTTAGCATGATTATATATGTCCAGGTTTTATGTGGTGTCCTGTCCTAGCCTCGTCACTACTTCACCGAGGTTAGGCTCGGCACTTACTCAGTACATGGGGTTGTTTGTGCTGATACTACACTCTGCAGTCTTTTGTGCAGATGCAGGTACTGGCCACAGTTAGGAGACTTTTGTAGCAAACATCATTATTCGGAGACACGAGGTAGATCTACTGGCGTTCGAAGATTCCTGGAGTCTTCTCTATATTATTTAGACTATTGTTTTACTTGATTCAAAAAAGTTATACATTAATTCTTGAGCCAATTATTTGTACTATCCTTTGGTAACTCGTGAATTGTGACTCCCAACCCTAGGTAGCTAGATATTATAAGTAGCTTCGAGTTTCATTTATTATTTCCCATTTTATTCAGTATTCATTTATTTGATAACTCGAGACCTAGTATTATAATTTAATTGTTTAGGGTATCAAATTCCTCTAACATAGGCTTTCCTAGCAAGTATGGTGTTAGGCGTCATCACGATCCCGCAGGTTGGGAATTTGGATCGTGACACATAAATATTGTGAAAGACTTTGATTTAATTTGTGAAACCTTTATTATAAATGATGAAATGTGATTGTCTAGTGGGAGCAGGTTGCACGCCGCAACAAGGAGAAATAAGGGTGGACAGGTGGGATCGGGTTGCGCGCCGCAACAGGAGCAATAAGGGTGATATATGTATAGGGAGGAGCAATAAGGGTGGACAGGTGGGATCGGGTTGCACGCAGCAACAAGGAGCAATAAGGGATAATAATCTATCACGACCCCAAATCCTAAGCCGGCCGTGATGGCGCCTATCGTGGAACTAGGCTAGCCAATATATCACATGTTCACAATTTCTTTTAGAAACCCATTTCCAAAATCTGAGCATTTCATAAATATACAAAAAGACTGCGGAATAAAGTATGTTATCCTAATACAATACTACCAACCCCAAAACCCGGAGCCAACGTGTCATAGAGCATCTAGAAGGATAAGTCATAATATACTGTCATAATACAAAACCTCCGAATGAATGAAGATACAATGGGGAGGGAAAAATAGAGATGCTGCGGACGCTGGACAGCTACCTCTAGATCCAGCAAATCTGGATCCGCTGCGGAATAAAGGCTAATGCTCGATGCCTGCTCCTGAATCTGCACACAGAGGTGCAGGGAGTAATCTGAGTACACCAACTGAATAGTAATGGAAATAAATCAGGACTGAGCAGCAAGAACATATAAATCAATATCATCAAATCACAAGAGGCGCATCCTTTCTTTCCATTAGTATAACATAAATATGTGAACGCATCATGTCTCAATCATCTTTAGAAAAATCCTTTAAGGAAAGTATATTTTTCAGCAACTCCGACCGAACGGTTTAGTATAAAAATGAAATGAATCATATAGAGGCCCCTTGGGAAAAACATATTTCATAAGCTCAGTGTGAAATTAGTAAAATCATGAATAGCCCCTGGGGCGAAACATATTTCATAAGCAGCCCCTTGGGCAAACCATGTATCATAATCAGCCCCTCAGGCATGCCTCGCAGTCACTCATAATCATCACTCAGCACCTCACAGTCACTCAGCACCTCACAGTCACTCATGCCTCCCAGTCACTCGTCACTCGACACTCGCACTCAGTAGGTACCTGCGCTCACTAGGGGTGTGTACAGACTCCGGAGGGGCTCCTTCAGCCCAAGCGCTAATATCAACAGCCAAATCATGGCATCAGCCACTCTCAGGCTCTCGGCGTGTCTCATAACATAAAGATCTGCACAATCAGGACCTCGGCCTCACTCAGCACCTCACCATCACTCTGGCCCTCGGCCACACTCAGCATGTGAGTATAAAATGTCTCAATCATCTTTAGAAAAATCCTTTAAGGGAAGTATATTTTTCAGCAACTTCGACCAAAAGATTTAGTATAAAAATGAAATGAATCATATAGAGGCCCCTTGGGAAAAACATATTTCATAAGCTCAGTGTGAAATTAGTGAAATCATCAATAGCCCCTCGGGCGAAACATATTTCATAAGCAGCCCCTTGGCAAAACATGTATCATAATCAGCCCCTCGGGCATGCCTCGCAGTCACTCATAATCAGTCACTCAGCACCTCACAGTCACTCATGCCTCCCAGTCACTCGTCACTCGGCACTCGCACTCAGTAGGTACCTGCACTCACTAGGGGTGTGTACAGACTCCGGAGGGGCTCCTTCAGCCCAAGCGCTAATATCAACAGCCAATCATGACATCAGTCACTCTCAGGCTCTCGGCGTGTCTCATAACATAAAGATCCCCACAATCAGGCCCTCGGCCTCACTCAGCACCTCACCATCACTCTCGCCCTCGGCCACACTCAGCAGAACTACTAGAAAAGCCCCTCGGGCGAATTAGTAAAAACAGGGTACTCGACCCAAAACATCAGTTTAAATCCCAAGTGGTGTAAATCATGCTGAGTTTCAAATAAAACAGTATGCATAATGATGCTGAGTGAAATCATCAACAAATAGTGAGGAAAACATCAGTAAAAAGCCCTCAAAGGATCTAAACAGATCGGCACGAGGCCCCAAACACGGCTTATAGCCCAAATATTTCACAAATCTTTAGAACATAATTTTAACATACGGTTTTGAGTAGATATGCAACTCATTAGTTGCCACGGAGAGGACCTTGTCCAATCCAAAAATCAGTACGCGCCACATATTCGTCATCCGACATGTGCGCCGTTCCAAATTCAATGGGAAAATATGTAGTCCGGGGTTCCATACCCTCAGGACAAAATTTATAACCATTACTTACCTCTACCGGGCCACGACACTAGTCCGCTATGCCTTTGCCCCTCGAATTGGCTCCCAATTGCTCCGAATCTAGAACATCATCAAAATATACTCATGGAACACAACCCAATCGACAATCATCAAAATTAAACAAAAATCTCGAAATTCGGCCAAACCCGAGCCCTGCGCCCACGTCTCGGAATCTGAAATTTTTTAAATCATTAGAAACCTCGTCCTCTCCCGATTCTATACATACATGGAACACCAAAATCGGACCACAATTGCCATTCCAAAATCCCAAAAGAACACCAATTCCTTTCCTCCCATTTTTACAACTTTTCTTACCCAAAACCTTAAATTTTCAAGCCTAATCCCAATAAAATAGCATAGGAACGGGATTAACAAATCAAAGGACTTACCTTAGTTGAAGAATCTGGAAATCTCCTCTCAAAACCCTCTTCAATGGACTCCCCCGCATGCAATTTGATGAAAACTAAATAAATTTCGCGAAGGGTCCTTTTATACTATTCTGCCCAGTCATTTTCACACCTGCGGAAATATTGGCCGCACCTGCGGACCCGCACCAGCGGTCCCGGGTGAGCACCTGCGAAAACTAACTTAACGGCCAACATCGCACCTGCGACCATCTCTCCCGCACCTGCGACATCGCAGGTGCGATAATATCCTCGCACCTGCGAACCTCTCTTTGCCCAACCCATTCTCGCGCCTGCGCCTGAACCTTCCGCACCTGCGTGATCGCACCTGCGACTTCACTTTTGCAGGTGCGAAAACACCAGCAGCAGCACAGCAGAAAGTTCCAAAATCTGTTCCAACTTCCCGTTAACCATCTGAATCAATCTTGAGCCCCTTGGGGCCCCAACCAAACATGCCAATCTATCCCATAACATCATTCAAACTTAGTCGACCCTTCGGAACACCAAAAACAACATTAAGATACCAAATTCACATCAAATTCAAGCCTAATGACTTTGAAACTTCAAAAATTCACCAACTACGCCGAAACCAACCAAAACACCTCTGATTAATCTGAAATTTTGCAGACATATCCAAAATGACATTACCTACCTGTTCCAACTTTCGGAATTTCATTCCGACCTCGATAGCCTAATTTCCATTATCGACCAGAAATCGCCAAAACTAACTTTCGCCAATTCAAGCCTAATTCTACACCAGACATCACAAAAATATTCCGAACACACTCCTAAGTCCCAAGTCACCTAACGAAGCTACTCGAGCCATAAAATCTGCATTCCGAGGTCGTTTACCAATAAGTCAACTCTTAGTTGACTTTCTCAACTATTAAGCTACTCCAAAAGGCTAAATGCCTAAACGCTCATTATAACCACTCCGGACCCAAACGAACTTATCCAATACGTCAAAAATAAGAAAGCGATACATAACCAATGCAGAAATAGGGGAAATGGGGTAAATCTCACGGAATGACCGGTTGGGTCGTTACATCCTCCCCCAAACGTTCATCCTCGAACGAGTCTAGAAACGTACCTGGAGCCTCGAATAAGTGAGGATATCTGTACCGCATCACCCGCTCGGTCTCCCAGGTGGCATCCTCCATCGGCTGCCCTCTCCACTGAACCTTCACTGAAGCTATATCCTTGGACCTCAGCTTCCTGACCTGTCGACCAAAAATAGCCACTGGCTCTACCTCATATGACATATCACCCTCGAGCTGAACCATGCTGAAGTCCAAAACATGTTAAGGGTCACCAATATACTTCCGAAGTATCGAAACATGAAATACCGGATGAATACTCGATAAACTGGGAGGCATAGCAAGCCTATAAGCCACCTCCGCAATCCTCTGAAGTACCTCAAATGGTCTAATGAACCTGGGACTTGACTTCCTTCTCTTCCCGAATCTCATAACACCCTTCATGGGTGACACCTTCAATAACACCTTATCCCCAACCATGAAAGACACATCCCGGACCTTCCGGTCCACATAACTCTTCTGCCTAGACTGCGTTGTGCGAAGCCGCTCCTGAATCAACTTTGCCTTACTCAAGGCATC
Organism: Nicotiana knightiana; assembly: GCA_005239525.1. Taxonomy (NCBI): domain Eukaryota; kingdom Viridiplantae; phylum Streptophyta; class Magnoliopsida; order Solanales; family Solanaceae; genus Nicotiana; species Nicotiana knightiana. The sequence continues at coordinate 39,874 of ML431557.1, forward strand.
CTCAACCAAGTCTGTGCCCAATAGCCTAGCCTCTCCCGGCTCAAACCAACCAACAGGAGACCTACACCTCCTACCATACAAAGACTCATACGGGGCTATCTGAATACTCGACTGACAGCTGTTATTATACGCAAACTCCGCTAATGGCAGAAACTGATCCACGAACCACCAAAGTCAACCACACAAGCACGTAACATGTCCTCCAAAATCTGAATGGTACGCTCCGACTGCCCGTCGGTCTGAGGATAAAATGCTGTGCTCAACTCAACCTGAGTACCCAACTCTCTCTGCACGGCTCTCCAAAAATGAGATGTGAACTGAGTGCCTCTGTCGGAAATAATAGAAAATGGAACCCCATGCAACCGGACAATCTCCCTGATATAAATCTCAGCTAACCTCTCTGATGAATACGTAGTACCAACAGGAATGAAGTGTGCAGACTTGGTCAGCCAATCCACAATAACCCATATAGCATCAAATCTCCTCGAAGTCCGTGGGAGCCCAACTACGAAGTCTATGGTGATCCGCTCCCACTTCCACTCCGGATTATCAAACCTCTTAAGAAACCCACTAGGTCTCTGGTGCTCATACTTAACCTGCTGACAGTTGAGGCACCGAGCCACAAACTCCACGACATCCTTCTTCATTCTCCTCCACCAATAATGCTGCCTCAAATCCTAATACATCTTTGTGGCACCCAGATGGATGGAATACCGCGAACTATAAGCCTCTGCCAGAACCAAGTCTCGAAGCCCATCTACATTGGGCACGCACATTCGGCCCTGCATCGTCATGACCCTATCATCACCAGTAGCCACATCTCTGGCATCACCACGACGTACCCTGTCCTGAAGAACAAGCAAATGTGGATCATCATACTGGCGAGCTCTAATCTGATCATAGAGAGAAGACCTGGAGGCTACACAAGCCAACACCTTCGGAGGCTCTGATAAATCCAATCTCACCAAATAACCTGCTAAGGCCTGAACATCAAGAGCAAAAGGCTGCTCTACTACTGGAAGGTAGGCTAAACTCCCCAAACTCTCTGCTCTGTGACTCAATGCATCGGCCACCACATTGTCCTTCCCCGGATGATATAAGATAGTGAGATCATAATTCTTGAGGAGATCTAACCATCTCCTCTGACGCAAATTCAAGTCCTTCTGCCTCAACAGATACTGCAAACTGCGGTAATAAGTGAAAATCTCACACTGCACTCCATACAAATAATGCCGCCAAATCATCAAGGCATGGACAATGGCAGCCAACTCTAGATCGTGCACTGGATAGTTCTTCTCGTGCACCTTCAGCTGTCTGGACGCGTAGGAAATCACCCTACCGTCTTGCATCAATACCGCTCCCAAGCCAACTCTAGAAGCATCACAATAAACGGTGTAGGAACCCGAACCAGCAGGCAAAACTAATATTGGAGCTGTAGTCAATGCTGACTTGATCTTCTGAAAGCTCTCGTCACACTCATCATACCATCTGAATAGGGCACCCTTCTGGGTCAATCTGGTCAATGGCGAAGCAATCGACGAGAATCCCTCCACAAAGCGACGGTAATATCCTGCCAAACCAAGGAAACTCCTAATCTCTGTAGCGGAGGACGGTCTGGACCAACTATGCATCGCCCCTATCTTCTTCGGATCAACTTGAATCCCCTCACTAGACACCATGTGCCCCAAGAAAGCTACCGATCCCAGCCAAAACTCACACTTGGAGAACTTTGCATAAAGCTTCTCCTCCCTCAATCTCTGCAACACAACTCTCAAATGCTGAACATGCTCTTCCTGGCTACGAGAATAAACTAGGATGTCATCAATGAACACAATGACGAAGGAATCAAGATAAGGCTGAAACACGCTGTTCATCAATTGCATGAACACCGCTGGGGCATTGGTCAACCCAAATGACATAACCAAGAACTCATAATGACCATACCTGGTCCGGAAAGCAGTCTTCAGAATATCAGAATCCCGAATCCTCAACTGATGGTACCCAGATATCAAACCAATCTTGGAAATCACTCTGGCTCCCTGAAGCTGGTCAAACAAGTCATCAATATGGGGCAAGGGATACCGCTTCTTTACCGTAACCTTATTCAACTGCCGATAATCAATACACATACGCATGGACCCATCCTTCTTCTTAACGAACAATACCGGTGCACCCCAAGGTGACACACTAGGCCGAATGAACCCCTTATCCAGGAGCTCTTGAAGCTTCTCCTTCAATTCCCTTAGCTCTGCTGGCTCCATACGATATGGTGGAATAGAAATAGGCTGAGTGCCTGACACCAGATCAATATCAAAATCAATATCCCTGTCAGGTGGCATGCCTGGCAGGTCTGCAGGAAACACATCCGGAAAATCACGGACCACAAGAACTGAATCAATAGCGGGAGTCTCACCGCCGACATCCCTCACAAAGGCCAAATAAGATAAACACCCCTTCTCCACCATGCGCTGAGCTTTCAGGTAAGAAATTACCCTGCTAGGCATATACTCGGAAGAACCTCTCCACTCAATCCTCGGACACCCCGGCATAGCTAAGGTCACGGTCTTAGCGTGACAATCAAGAACAACATGGCACGGAGTTAACCAATCCATGCCCAATATCACATCAAAATCGACCATGCTGAGCAACAGCAGGTCCACTCGGGTCTCCAAACCCCCAATAGATATAGTGCACGAACGATACACATGGTCCACAATAACAATATCACCCACTGGAGTCGACACATGAACAGAGGTGACTAAAAACTCACGGGGCATATCTAGAGAACCGGCAAAATAGGAAGAGACATAATATGTGGAACCAGGGTCAAATAAAGCCAAGGCATCACGACAACAGACTGAAACAATACCTGAAATCACGGCATGAGGCTATAACATCCGGCCTGGCTGGAAATGCATACATACGAGCCTGACCCCCCCTACTCGACCTCCCCCTCTAGGGCAGCCTCTGGCTGACTGACCACCAGCCCTGGCTGAATGGTCGGGCGGTGAAGTGACTGGAGCTAAAGTCGAGGGCTGACCCTTCTGCTGAGAAGATCTACCAGAATGGCGGGGACACTGCCTCCACATGTGCCCGAACTCTCCACACTCAAAACAACTACCCGGAGCTGGTGGCGAGGACTGATAGAAACCCCTAGCACCTGAACGGCCACTGGAAGACTCATGCATAGAAGAACCCTGAATTGTTAGTGCTCGAGCTGCACTCTGACCTGGGAGGGCACCAAAAAAAGTACGGCCTGACTAAAAACCACGGGGACCCTGCCCCGATGATTCACCACTATGAGATGGGCGGCCTGACTGAGTTGGCCTGAATGAACGGCCCCTACCCTGCTAAAACTGTCCCCTAAAGGGAGCACCACTGGAACTTCCCGAGCTATTAGGCCTCTTGGACCCTCTCTCCTCCCTCTCCTGGCGGCGAACAGACTCAATGTCTCAAGCTATATCAACAACCTGCTCAAAAGAAGCACCGGATATCCTCTCTCGGGTCATAAACAATCGAAGCTGATAAGAAAGACCATCAACGAACCTCCTCACCCTCTCCCTATAAGTAGGGATAATCTTAGAAGCATGCCTAGCCAACTCGGAAAATCTCATCTCATACTGAGTAACGGATAACTCTCCCTGGCGCAACTGCTCAAACTGCCTGCGCTGCTCCTCTCTGTGGGACTGAGGAACATACTTCTCCAAGAAGATAGTGGAGAACTGCCGTCAGGTGAGAGTTACTGAACCAACCGGTCTACGCCTCTCGAGCGACTCCCACCATGTAAAGGCAGTACCCGCAAACTGGAAGGTAACAAACGAGACCCCACTGGTCTCCAGAATACCCGCGGTGCGCAGTATCCTCTGGCACCTATCTAGAAATCCCTGGGCATCCTCGCCTTCTATACTACTGAAAGTAGGAGGCTGAAGTCTGCTGAATCTCTCTAACCTGCGCTACTCGTCCTCAGGCATAGCTGGGACCACAAAATCTTGAACCGGAGTAGCTGGCTAAGCTTGGGCTGCCCCCGGTGCCTGAACACCCTGTGCAACCTGCTCAGGTACCCGGGCAACTGGAGTCTGATTGCCTCCCCCGGCTTGAGCAGTGGTGGCAGAAGAAGACATGACAACGGCCTGAGCCAAACCCGTGCATACTGACAATATATGAGACAGGGCCTCCTAAAGACCCGGAATAACCATAGGCACAACTGGTGCGTGAGCCTATCCCGCTGGGATACCATCGGCGGGAACCTGATCATGATCGGCAGGGGGATCTAGAGGCACTGCACCGGCTACTGCGCGGGCTGACCCCCTACCTCTACCACGGCCCCGACCGCGGCCTCGACCTCTCGCGGGTCTAACCGATGACTGGTCACCCTGATCGCTATGGCGTGTCCTCACCATCTGTAAGAGAACGAAACAACGTAATTTCAGATTTCAAGAGTCATTAGATCAGCACGAAAGAGTTCAAGAAAAATAGAATGTTTCCTAAAAGTTCGGCAGCCTCTCGAAGATAAGTACAAACGTCTCCGTACCGATCCGCAAGACTCTACTAAACCTTCTCATGACCGTTGAGTCCTATGAAACCTAGGGCTCTGATACCAATATGTCACGACCCCAAATCCTAAGCCGGTCGTGATGGCGCCTATCGTGGAACTAGGCTAGCCAATATATCACATGTTCAAAATTTCTTTTAGAAACCCATTTCCAAAATCTGAGCATTTCATAAATATACAAATAGACTGCGAAATAAAGTAGGTTATCCTAATACAATACTGCCAACCCCAAAACCCAGAGGCAATGTGTCATAGAGCATCTAGAAGGATAAGTCATAATATACTGTCATAATACAAAACCTCTGAATGAATGAAGATATAACAGGGAGGGAAAAATAGAGATGATGCGGATGCTAGACAGCTACCTCTAGATCCCGCAAATCTGGCTCTGCTGCAGAATAAAGGCTAATGCTCGATGCCTGCTCCTGAATCTGCACACAGAGGTGCAGGGAGTAATGTGAGTACACCAACTCAGTAGTAATGGAAATAAATCAGGACTGAGCAGCAAGAACATATAAATCAATGTCATCAAATCACAAGAGTCACAACCTTTCTTTCCATTCGTATAACATAAATATGTGAAAGCATCATGTCTCAATCATCTTTAGAAAAATCCTTTAAGGAAAGTATATTTTTCAGCAACTCCGACCAAAAGATTTAGTAGAAAAATGAAATGAATCATATAGATGCCCCTTGGGCAAAACATATTTCATAAGCTCAGTGTTAAATTAGTAAAATCATCAATAGCCCCTTGGGCGAAACATATTTCATAAGCAGCCCCTTGGCAAAACATGTATAATAATCAGCCCCTCGGGCATGCCTCGCAGTCACTCACAATCAGTCACTCAGCACCTCACAGTCACTCATGCCTCCCAGTCACTCGGCACTCGGCACTCGCACACAGTAGGTACCTGCGCTCACTAGGGGTGTGTACAGACTCCGGAGGGGCTCCTTCAGCCCAAGCGCTAATATCAACAGCCAAATCATGGCATCAGTCACTCTCAGGCTCTCGGCGTGTCTCATAACATAAAGATACTCACAATCAGGCCCTCGGCCTCACTCAACACCTCACCATCACTCTGGCCCTCGGCCACACTCAGCAGAACCACTCGAAAAGCCCCTCGGGCGAATTATTAAAACCAGGGTACTCGACCCAAAACATCAGTTTAAATCCCAAGTGGTGTAAATCATGCTGAGTTTCAAATAAAACAGTATGCATAATGATGCTGAGTGAAATCATCAACAAATAGTGAGGAAAACAACAATAAAAAGCCCTCAAAGGGTCTAAACAGATCAGCACGAGGCCCCAAACACGGCTTATAGCCCAAATATTTCACAAATCTTTAGAACATAATTTTAACAAAAGGTTTTGAGTAGATATGAAACTCATTAGCTGTCGCGGAGAGGACCTAGTCCAATCCAAAAATCAGTACGCGCCACATATTCGTCATCCGACATGTGCGCCATTCCAAATTCAGTGGGAAAAGATGTAGTCCGGGGTTCCATACCCTCAGCACAAAATTTATAACCATTACTTACCTCTACCGGGCCACGACACTAGTCCGCTATGCCTTTGCCCCTCGAATTGGCTCCCCATTGCTCCGAATCTAGAACATCATCAAAATATACTCATGGAACACAACCCAACCGATAATCATCAAAATTAAACAAAAATCTCGAAATTCGGCCAAACCCGAGCCCCGCGCCCACATCTCGGAACCTTAAAATTTTTACATCATTAGAACCCCCGTCCTCTCCCGATTCTATACATACCAAGAACACCAAAATCGGACCAAAATTTCCATTCCAAAACCTCAAAAGAACACCAATTCCTTTCCTCCCATTTTTACAACTTTTCTTACCCAAAACCTTAAATTTTCAAGCCTAATCCCAATAAAAATAGCATAGGAACGGGATTAACAAATCAAAGGACTCACCTTAGTTGAAGAATCTGGAAATATCCTCTCAAAACCCTCTCCAATGGACTCCCCCGCATGCAATTTGATGAAAACTAAATAAATTTCGCGGAGGGTCCTTTTATACTATTCTGCCCAGTCATTTTCGCACCTGCGGAAATATTGGCCGCACCTGCGAAAACTAACTTAACGGCCAACATCGCACCTGCGACCATCTCTCCCGCACCTGCGACATCGCAGGTGCGATAATATCCTCGCACCTGCGAACCTCCTTGCCCAGCCCATTCTCGCGGCTGCGACTGAACCTTCCGCACCTGCGACTTCACTTTTGCAGGTGCAAAAACACCACCAGCAGCACAGCAGAAAGTTCCAAAATCCACTCCAACTTCCCGTTAACCATTCGAATCAATCCCGAGTCCCTCGGGGCCCCAACCAAACATGCCAACCTATCCCATAATATCATTCAAACTTAGTCGACCCTTTGGAACACCAAAAACAACACTAAGATACCAAATTCACATCAAATTCAAGCCTAATGACTTTGAAACTTCAAAAATTCACCAACTACGCCGAAACCAACCAAAACACCTCCGATTAATCTGAAATTTTGCAGACATATCCAAAATGACATTACGGACCTGTTCCAACTTTCAGAATTCCATTCCGACCTCGATAGCCTAATTTCCACTATCGACCGGAAATCGCCAAAAACTAATTTTCGCCAATTCAAGCCTAATTCTACACCGGACATCACAAAAATATTCCGAACACACTCCTAAGTCCCAAATCACCTAACGAAGCTACTCGAGCCATAAAATCCGCATTCCGAGGTCGTTTACCAATAATTCAACTCTTAGTCTACTTTCTCAACTATTAGGCTACTCCAAAAGGCTAAATGCCTAAACGCTCAGTATAACCACTCCGGACCCAAACCAACTTATCCAATACGTCAAAAACAAGAAAGCGATACATAACCAATGCATAAATATGGGAAATGGGGTAAATCTCACGGAATGACCGGTCGGGTCGTTACATAATCATATTTTACTGGTATTTAAATGTTAACTGAAATACCCACTGTATTTATTTTATTGTTCCCGTACTCTGCTTTTACCGTTATTTAAATCGCAAATTAGCAAATTTTTGTAAACATTGGTAATACCTGAGACTTGGAAAGATAGTTGAATACTTAATTATTTACTGCAGTTATTGGTTATTTAGTTTAGTATTCCCTTCTTGCTTTATTATAATTGTATACATGTTATATTATAAACGCCCCGCTGTAGCCTCGCCACTACCTCGTCGAGGTTAGGCTCGGAACTTACCAGTACATAGGGTCGGTTGTACTGATACTGCACTCTGCACATCTTGTGCAGACCTAGGTTTCGGCCAGAGTTGATTCTTTGAGTAGTAGCTGATCATTCGCACGGAGAACTGAGGTAGATCTGCTGACGTGCGCAGATTCCTGGAGTCTTCTCCCATTTATTCATTTACTGTTTTACATAGTTCAAAACAGATATATATATATATATATATATATATATATATATATATATATATATATATATATATTTTTTNATATATATATATATATATATATATTATTTCATCCAAATACTTTTAGTATTCTTTAGTAGTTCATGAATTGTGACTCCAAATCCTGGGTAGCTAGATGTTTGTATTAGCTTCGAGTTTCGTTTCGTTACTTCAAACACTATTCTTGATAGAAATCATTGGATAGTATTAAATTTCGTATTCATTTTAAACTATTTACTTATGCTTAAATAAATTTTAAAAGGAAAACGGTTAGTAAATTTCTAACATTGGCTTGCCTAGCAAGTATGGTGTTAGGCGCCATCACGATCCCGAGGGTTGGGAATTTGGTTGTGACATAGTGTAAGGTGGTCGGTGTCAAATATAATAGCTTAACATGGTTGGGGTCGAATCCCACAGGGAATAGGTGTGAAAAGGTTTCTTGAGTAGTATGAAACTTGACTTAAGTATATTTCTACTACTTTAGCTTAACAAGAGAATGTTATAATTGCGATTTAGCAAGATAATTATTTTGTTGTGAGAAAGTGATTAATTTGATTAAGGAAACCAAGGTTGTGTCCCCATCAATGAAATGTAATGCTACCGGTATTAATATGATATATTTCTAATTGAAGGTCCTTTGATATGCAAATGGTTTCTAAATGACTACCCAATATTTTCGAATGGCTGGGTAGTATTTTCATTTCACGATTTCCCAAATATAAAAGAGTTGCAATTAAGAACAACCAATTTATGCCAAGTAGAACCCACTTATTCCTAAGCGATTCTATTAAACAAAGTTTAAAGTCTTGAGTTATTGATATTCACTTCTACCAAACCCTAACCCACTTTTCCAAGTAAAGAAAAAGTAAAATGGAATAAGTTAATGTCTGCAACCACCAACAATAAATAAAGCACAAGAAGTGAATAAATATCAACCAACCATTCTATATATGTTCAATATTAAACACCCATTAACATTACACCCATTTAGGGTCCACAACCATAGTATTTAAAACTAGTTACTCATACTAGAATACAAAAACAAAGCAATAAATAGAGTCATAAAGCTTACGAAAGTGCAAGATTCTATCTTTACAAGCTTCAAAATTAATGGTGTATTCAATGCCTTCAATGTAGTCTCTTTTTCAGACTTAATGCCCCACATAAACCCTAGTAAATCTATTTATAGTGGGCTAAAAGTCAGGGTCAAGATTGGACAAAAATGCCCCTGCAAAAGCCTTTTGCGACCGCATAATGGTCGCAAACCATGTATGCGGTCCGCATAGTTTATAGTTGCGTCGCAAATTTTCAGATCCACAAGCCTAGATTTCACCACGTTTCCGTTTATGCGGTCCACATATCAGTTATGCGACCGCATTTTCCATCAAAGGAGTGCTACGCAGGTTCTTCAATTTCAGTTACGTGGTCATTATGCGGCTCACAGAAGTGTTATGCGACTACATAATGGACCGCACATTCTTCTCTTCAGTTGGCCAAAATAGCTGCTTCAATTTGCAGTGATTATGCGATCCGCATAGTACTTCGACGGTCGCATACTTGTAGCATTCCTACTCTTTCGTGGATTTTTGACTTCTTTTTTATGTGTTTGGGTCTTCAAGTCTCATGCACTACAAAACACCAAAACTTTATAAGAATCAATTACAAATGCATTGAAAGGCAAGCTAAAGTCCATGTAATTGGTTTCAAAAGTGCCGAAATTCTATGGCACATCAACACTTCCAACTTAAGCTCTTGCTTGTCCTTGAGCAACTAAAACAAAATTATCCTATCTTATACTACATCTATTTACGACATGTCACAAACAATAATGACTGTAAATGGTATTGGCTGTCAGCTAACAAGCATGTAACTTCTTTTATTTATCCTTCATGGAGGACAACTATCATTTAACAATTCGACTAATCAATTTGTGAACTTCGAGCCTCAACCAAAATGACAAAATTCTACTCACATCTAAGTGCACTTGTATTCTACTTCAAAAACCTAACTTCTGCTAAATCTTGCAATTCATGCGTGCTCACAACAAAGAAAATCCCAACTCACACATATGTAAAAGGGATGCAATTGAAACACTATTGCACTAGGAACGAAAGCTACACGCTACAAGTATCACTTCATATGATTGCTCTTATTTTAACTTGCTGCTATCTCCAGAATGATTGGATGTAGATCACCAAGGACTTTCCACGGGTTATAATGTAGGCTACGGGACGGGTTGGATGAATATTTGGGAATGTAGTGCCTATACCCTCCTTGAACTCTACATACATTTTTCTTGTTTATTACATAGCACTTATTGACCTTAAGTTACCGACATAGAACCACCTAAAAGTATTTTTTCAGTTTCCACAAGTCTCCACTCTTTTTCTCTTCTTTTCTGTTTTTTTACAATTGCTTTTATTTTTGGAGCTTGAGTTTCGTTATATACACAACTTTAAGGTTGTTGTTTTTTTTTTCTTGTACACGCAGTAGTAAACCTTACCAATTTCCACTTTGTACCGACACCCCCAATTTAGGTTTTTAGCCTCATTCTTACTAGTCAAGGAGGGATCGATTCAAAAGAAGGAATTATTTTACAAAAGGGGTAAAGGTTTGTAATGTTGCAACCAATAAAAGGTCAAAGTCTCAACGGGGGTAACTAGGGTAATTGGTGTACCAGAGAGGTCAATTTGGTCAAAACTAGCTAGTGGTCACAAAGAGAGCCTAAGATCATTTCAACACCCAACCATTAACCTGAGAGTTGCACTAAGAAACCAACCGGGCAAGTTCTAGACATCACAAGTTAAGTATATGCATTATTTACAAATCCTCATTCACTCACAATGCATGAACTGTTCAACTCAACATAGTGTTAGCCCTCAAGCGAATGCAAGCCAACTCAAAACTTTCATCTCAAGATATGTAAGATTCTGAATAAGCATAAAGTCAAAGAGCGAGCCTCAAGTTCACAAGAATTACTAACCATTTCTTTAGATATATACAAAAGAAGGAAGGGTGCCATTTATTTACAAAAATTCATTACATGCTAGAAGCTAGAACAATCATCACCGAACAAGCCAAAACATTTCATGCTACTGCCGTAGTTCTACTATTACACCCTTGGAAAAGAACCCGGCGAAGAAAAACCAAGGAGAATTCATTGCTAACTATGAAACTATAATACTAGAGTAAAGAGTGTATGTACAATGTCCACACAAATTATGACTACCCCACCCCCAACCAAAAAGCATGCATTGTCCCCACTGCATAGAGAATATAAAAGTGAATCTTAGGGACTTCCTGGGGTGAATTAGGCGCTCGGAGGAGCTAAAGCATCCGGGGCAGCTGTGGACTCAAGTGCTGGCATTGTGGCAGCAACATGTGGAACCTCGGACTGTATGGTGGTCTCCGAGGCTGGAGCAGGAAGCTCCACCTGCTGTGCAGCTGGGTTTGGGACCTGGGAGCTGCAAGCCTCTCCCAGTGAAGGCTGAGTGGTCGATGGATGTACCTTGGTACCCATGTCTGCAAGAGAATGTGCAACTGTTGTCTGCACAACTGCTTTCTCGTCATCCTGTGCATCTGTAGAAGCAGCCACTTGCTTACCCTTGTTGTCGCGATGACCCTAGGTCTCCTCTACCAATGCAGTATTATCGGTTTCCTCATCTTAAGTATCTCCCACATCAGAGTCCCCTTTCATCTCTCCGGATCCCTCTTCTAAAGGAATGTCAATGTGTATAGTGGAAGCTGGAGCCTTTGTGGTCTCAACACCCTGTGTCTCCGGAGCTTCCATAATGTTTGCGAAATCAAACTCCAAGCCCACAATGGAGGTGCAAGTACCTTTCTCTCCTTCCTTCGGGAGAAAGGGAGTCAAGTCAAACTCCAAGTTCTGCATCTTTTGCAGCTCTGGTTTCAGCTCATCAACATCTTTCCTGAGCCGAGGCATACCTATAACTTCAACCTCGCTCGACCTTCTCAAGACGCACTTCAAATTGATGTAGGCGATCTTTGTAAGATTGATGTTGTTGTTGAAGAATGCTCATTGAGGCTTGGACGGGGATAAATGCTTGCTGGATGAGATTTGGGAGTTCTTTTGTCAACCGGTCTACTTTAGCATAAGCGTGCTGAGCTAGTAGACCAAGCTTTGAGAGAGCTGATAAGGAACCTATGGTTGTGCAGTGGTTGGCTTAGGAGTGGCTGTGGAGGTAGCTGGTGCAGGAGAGGTGTCAGGTAGTGCGGGAGGGGGGGGGGGATGGGGGGGCAGCAAGTGCTGCTAAGTCTGATGGATGAGGGAGTGAAATCTCTGGTTGATTTTCCGTTTCCTTGTCTACTGCATCATTGATCCGAGTGATGTCAATATCTCGAAGATCTCTCTCAAGTCGATCATGTTTTGGGATAGGAGGCACACCCACAACTTACATAGAGCAGTGATCAAGCATGGGAAGGGAAGTGATGTTTATTTTTGGTTTGATCTGATCCCTAGTTCCCTCGTTATAATTTGTCCCATATCAACCTTATGCCCGTCATGATGCATGCAATGACGACATCATTGCAATGTTTATGTTAGTTTCATTCCTAGTCGGCATCAGACGGGAGCAGACAAAATTGAGCAAATATCGACCCTCCTGTGTGAGATCCTGCTTGTAAATCTTTTGGCGTGGGTGAATCCAGGAGATTGTCCCCTTTGCTATGAAAGATGCAATCCAAGAATGCTCGTTTTCCTTGTTGGCTACCTTGTCATCATACTCAGCTATGCCAGACGACTAATCCTCAAAGTATAGGTCATTAATGGTGGTGTCATCACACAATACTTGAACCCCTCGAACTTGGACAGATCGTGCATATCACGACCCAAACCGATGGGACGCAACGGGCACCCGGTGCCCTTACTCAACCGAGTACCAAAGTATATCATTCTCATTACATCAACATGGGTAAATGGGCCAGAAGAGCCGTATGAGGTAACAAGAATAAGACATGAGAGATCACTCGACATAAAAAAACCCAACCTGATATACTGACTTATACATATGACGTGCGTGCTTATAAGGCCAAAATAATCACTCGTACACTGAACATATGCCGACAAGGCCATACAATCTTTCACATACATGACATATGTATACAAGCCTCTAAGAGTACATAAACGTCATAAGGTCGTAACAGAGCCCCGACACACCAATCAATACATTTCTAAATAATACTAATCAAATAAGCAAATCCGGAGCAAATGGAGCGCACCAACGTCTTTCGCTGAGTTGATAGCCTACTTGGAGGACTCTCAACCTGTCTATTGGGACCTGCGGGCATGAAACGTAGTGTCCCCTGGCAAAAGGGACGTCAATACAAATAATTTACCGAGTATGTAAGGAACGAAAATTAGTAAACAATAGAAATGAGAGAAACATGGAGTAAAAGACTCAACATATATATCTGAATAGCTCTGTGAATCATTTAATATTATAATTTCATGCATATGCGTATAAATATCATACCATGCATGGGTATATTCATTCATAACATCATCAAGCCTCTGAGGGCATCCCATCATATCATCTCCGCCACTGTGGGAAAATCATCAACGTTTACCAGCTGATCAGGTGGTGGTGCGTATATAACACCATAACTTCAGCAAAAAGTGCTGAAGTTATTAGTTCACTCGTGAAAACCTCAGCAGAAGTGCTAAAGTTATTAATTCATTTGTGAAAACTTTAGCAGAAGTGCTTAAGTTATCAATTCATTTGCGAAAACTTCAGCAGAAGTGCTGAAGTTATTTAGTTTAATTGCAAAACTTCAGCAGCAGTGCTGAAGTTATCTAGTTCAATTGTAAAAACTTCAGCACCCAATATGCTAAAGTTATTTAGTTCATTTGTAAGACTTCAGCACCCAACATGCTGAAGTTAGTTACTTCATTTTTAAAAGACTTCAACACCCAATATGCTGAAGTTTGGCCTGCCCCGTACACTACCCAAACGACCCATTTTTAGAGTGTTAATCTCAGCCGTTGATCTTTCCAGATCCAACGGCTGAGAACTATCCAATCCCTAAGTATATATATGTCCTAACCACACCCCACCCCTTCATTTCACCAAAGTCTAACACCCCATACCCCTTCTCTCTCTCGTCTCTCTCACCCCGTGTTAACTCCGCCGGTCGGAAATCTCCTTTGGCGGCATAACTTCTCCAATCGACCCCAAATTTTAACCAGGCGATCACCAACGTCTCCTTTATCACCTCCCGTTGCTAGTTTCCCCAAAAAGCCAATCGATTTGCGTCAATTTCAGATCTAAGAATCTGAAAACCCCAAAATTACTCCCCGGCCGATTCAAAGACAATTAATGGCTCAGACCTTCATGGGTCGATTGCTCTTGACTAGAGCAATCGATTCATGAGGGTTTGATTCATTTTAAAACCATACCGGAGTCCGGCCAAAGTCCAGCAGCCTTCAACTTTTCCGGCCAAGTCCTCAAACGGGTATCCCCCCCCTTTTTCTATGTGTTTCGTACTTTCTGATCAATGATGTCAAATAGGCCGTTAGTTTAATTTCTGTAAAAAAATCATCATGAACATGTCTAAATTCATATCTTTTTGTTGTCCTTCACTATTTGTTGTGTTAAATCGATTGAGTATGATTAATTCTTTCTCGTGTATTGAATCTGCGCCCTAGTTCGATTGTTTTCATTGTTTGAATCTTGACTAGTCAGTTTAGGAACTCTTCTGGATTTCATTTTTAGACCAAATCTCATGCCAACCATTCCTTTTAGGTTGTTTCAGTAATGCTTCGATTCGTCTGTCCTAGCTCTTTTAGGAATAATACTAAGTTAATCTGAGCCAGTGCATGGCCATGAATTAATTTAGCTCAATTTTTAGCTCAAGGCTGCCCTAATTAGTCACGACCTCCTAAAATACACTTGCTTAACTAGTCTAACTTAGGTGGTTAGTTTCTTAAACAATTGACTAAGTCTTAAAAGAAATTTCTTGCTTAAGATAATTAATTTAGGTTTCATTAACTGAACAAATCATCTAACCTAAGTTTAAGGAACCAAGTCGATTAATCTTAATTAAGTCAATTAAACTAGGATTAAGTTGATAATACATATTAGCCTTAATTAACTAAGGAACCTAACTAGGTTTAATTAATTAGAGTCAATAGTCAACCCCAAGCAAGTTAACCCTGGTTACCTAGTGGTAATTTCAGGGACTTCAAGGGGTATATTAGGAATCCTAGATGAAGGAATCTTGGGTGTAATAACCCAAGAACCTTCTAAAACTAGGAAATCAGATTTTTTAGGATAGAATAGTAATTGTAGGGGCTGGAAGTTTCTGGAATAAAGGCAGTTGTCCCAAAAGATAAGGGTGACAACTGCCTATGTACTATTTCAGCTCATTAGACAGGGAATATGCTAGATATATCCCATCCCCAAGACCCTTATAAATACACCTATTTTCCACATTAGGAAGAGCTTCTTTTTTACACTCCATTTTACTCTCTTTTACACTGACTCAGCCACTGGAACATATCTGAAAACACAGAAAAATCAGAATAGTTGCATTCAAAAAAAAATAAAAATAAAATAACTTCAAAGATATGTATTAGTGAAAAGATTTGATTTCATTCAAGAATTATCAAGGTTCTTGTGCTTTTCTCAGCTTTGGTTCTTGGTTGGTAGTCTTATTTCGAGGTTTTCTTGTCTAAATATTCGAGTTCTGGGTGGTTCATTCCTATTGGTTTTTGCTGGATTTTGGTTGGCCTGCTCTTGTTGTTGTTGAATCTTCCTCCTCTATGCTGTTTTGCTGATTTTCTGGCCTTTATTTGGTCAGGATTCTTGTTAACTTTCTCTTTTAAAAAGGTAGGTAACAAGTTCATGCTTTAATGGAATTTTCAGTTTCGAATCATTGTTCATTATATGCTGTGATTTCTTACTTAAACTGTTAATCTGTGTTGCTGGTATAAGTGGACCTTGAGTTTCTATCTCTGTGTTTAGACTATGAATTATGTGTTATTTAAAATCTACAAGGGTGAGTTAGGCTTGGTTTTGTGTCTGCCTCGATTTTACATGAGATAATTTGCACTAGAGTAGATGAATTTGACTTCTTAATAGTCAAATTCACCCCATAATAGTGCACAAACAGTATTGTAGTCTGCTGAAATTACCCCTTAAGGGGTATAAAAATGTGTAATTAAGAAGAGCTTTAAGGAAGGGAATCCGAGCCCACAAAAATGGTCGGATTACTTACCAAAGTGCTAATAGTGGTCAAAGTATTTGACTAAATACTAATAAGGATGACTGTTAAGAGTCTAAACAAAGTGACCTCATTGGATTTGAATCTGACCCCTTCTATGGTTAGATTCAGTCCATAAAAAGGCATGAACATACTTTGTTCCCCTATGGTATCATTAAGTTTGAATCTAACTTCCTTTTATGGCTAGATTTATCTTACAAAATGCCCAAAGGTCTGTCGTTAATACTGTCCAAGTATTTAAACTTTGGACTTATAATTTTTAGATTAACATTGAAAAATGCAGGTTTAAGTCTTTGAAGAACATGTTGCTGGCTCGCACAGGAGCATCAACTAGTTTTGTTTTCCCTTCTTTATTTTTCCTATTAGTAAAAATCTGTATTATTATGGTTTAGGAGTAATGTAATAGCATATCTACAATCTTTTATATACATTTTTCCTTTTCAGTTGTAAATATGGACTGAACTATATAATTTTTATGATTAGTTGTATTTTCTTAAATCTGAAACGTTTATCATTATAGCAGTTATGGACCAGGCCTGTTAAGGTCACCCAAGCGGGGCCAGACTCATGAGCATGGCCCAATTGAGCCGGATAGAGTCTGAATTTCAGGATGTGGGGCCTGGAATGTTAGACCCATTAACTGTGTTAAACAAATTGTAACCATTCTTTTCTCTTCTATTGTCAATTAGCATGGGGAGTATTTCATCTACAAAATTCACTGTAAATTTGCCTTATTTATTACCATATGAATGCGAAAATGTGTCAGCATGTTTGCTCTTAATAACTTTTTTAGCTATTTGATTTCGAATCATGTCCAAATGACCTAATTAGAATGGCCTAAAGTGATACAAATCGGGCTATACTAGGCCATATCCCAATACATGATTTGTCTTGGGATTTTTAATTTAGATGTAGTGAATCTCGAAAGCCTTTTAGATATTGAATGCCTTGGACTTAGAAAAACAAATTAATCATCAAAGTATACGTTCGCTTAACTTTGAATAAGATCAAATAAACCTTTTTCTCAAATTGTGTATACGTTTACGTAACACAAATAAAGACTAAAATGAATACTCGTAGAGACACTTTTAGGAACGGACTTCTTAAAATTATCGGAATTGCGTACACGCTCGCGTGACGTAATTTCGGTCTTTTTTTTACAACAAAACAAACTATGCGCTTGTGCACCCTATTTATCTTTTAAATAAGTTCAGTGACGAGAATTGTGTACACGTCCACGTGACATGACTTTCGATACATTTTAAACTCTACGGGTTTACGCATACGTGACTCGTCTCAACATAACTATTTAAATACAAATGAATAATAAAAGTGTTAAAGAATATAGAAATGCACATAGGTATAAAAGCAGTAATTAAACAATTTAGGCCAAGTTTAATCATTAAGCGACCGTGCTAGAACCACAGAACTCGGGAGTGCCTAACACCTTCTCCCGGGTTAGCAGAATTCCTTACCCGGATTTCTGGTTCGCAGACAATTTAAACAGAGTCAAAATTCCTCGGTTTTGGGATTTATAATAAATAAATAGTGTCCCGGAACACCGTAAAAATCCGGGTGGCGACTCTGAATAAAATACATGCCAAAAATCGAATAATGTCACTTAAAGTGGAAAAACTCCCTTATTGCCCTCACCGGTGAAAAAGGAGGTGTGACATATATAACTCCATCTGGTCATGGGTCAATGTAAATGAATGCAATGCATGATAAGTACGTCAATAAAATCTTTCGAAGTGTCATAAGACCATTATGCCTATGATTAATATCATGAAATAAACTTTTCAACTTATGTATTTTCAGAGACCCATGAACAGATGATAGAATAATATGACACATGGGGAATCAAGAACATAAGCATCTCTAGTATTCCTATGAATAGAGTCATTTATGGAAATTGTGCATTTTGTCGTTTCGTTTGCGTCGTATAGATCATGCCAAAAGAAAGAAGGGATAGCCTTAAAATACCTGAGCCAATTCTCTTGACAATCCCTCTGACACACATCAATTGTGACAAAACGTGTAAAGGTGGAATGAAGTAGGGAAAATGCGTACAATATTCTTGAGAAAGATTGTACTGTGCTTCATTAGAATCGCAATTCTCACGTTACCTAATAGCCTTTTATGGAGTTTATAGCAAATCACGTTGCTATCACCTATGTGAGTTCGTTGAAACATTGTTCCTTACATTAGAGATATATGTATCTCCCTTAAATGATTTAGAGGGGTTCTTTTAATCTTAGGGGGTGTGGGCCCCATTTATGTGGTAATTAAGCCATAAAATCCTCTAAATAAGACACCACCTTCTTAAGCATATATCTAGATGTCAACTTGATGCAAAGTTTCCAAAATCCCACGTGGATTTTCACCCCCTTATAATTATCCAACAAATACTACTTAGATGTTTATCCACAAATCCAATAATTAACTAATTACCCACATAATTAAGAATTATCTCAAATTACTTAAAATGCTATTCACTTTTAACACACTTTATACACCTTGTTATCATGGTCATGTGATACCTTGTATGACACTAGTCCATAAATATCGGGTATTTTAGCTCAGGTCGTATTCTATCCCAAAATGTCAAACTTCGACGAAATTCATTTTCTTCGATTTGCTTACCCTCACCTTCACGAATTTACTCATCACTTGTTTGAAATAGCATAATACTTATAATCCCAAAATAATCTTATTCCCAAACTTATGTCGATTAACTTACGACGAAACTTTAACGTACAAACATGCGAAATGTAACATCTCATTTCCGAGATTTCATCAAATTTACTTATGGCGTACTTTCATGTACAAAAATATTGGGTGTAATATCATTCCCCCCTTTGGAAAATTCCTCCTCGAATGTTGACTGATGCACTTATCATTTTCATAAACTATGGCTCTCGCGAGTACTTTAGCACTCTCCTTGCCATCTAGGAAACTGTTCTGTGAATAAATTCGAAGGCCAGGGAATTCCCCCCTTTAGGCCTCTTTCTCACACCATGACTTGTGGTCGGAATTCTTCCAATCCCGTAGCTATTGCTACCTTCTATCATGCAGTATGTACGTCTTTATCCTTGTATGTGTGCCTATGTGACTCCTCTCTCTTCTTTCCTCCCGCTTTTAGCCAATCTCTTGGCCTCACTTAGGGAAAATATAAAGAGCTTGATAAAATGTCCCTTTGGGAATCTATAGGTATACTGAAGTTTTTTTTCTCGGTACTTTGTTGAACTTACAAAAATTTCTATACCTTATTTCATAGATCAGTTTATCCATCCGTATGACTTTGCTGCACCTAGGTAGGTCGTATTATACCATAACTCTTACTTCTATTTATCGTTACTGAGGTCTGCTACCAAACTCCAGCTTACTCTCATTGATTATCCTATATGTATAAGTCTAAGTTCTTTAATGCTTCCGCATTATTTTTCTTCTTAAGAATGATGACCTAATCTCATCTCATGCTTTTTAAGTTTTACCCATCATTTGTTGATTCACCTCAATGTTGATCTACAATTTACCACTGATAACTTGAAACCTCTTACGTAATCACTATGGGTTATGTTGCATCGAGGAACATTTGAAGTGATTTTCCTGATCCACCTGGGGGCGATACTATATTTCCAATACCGTATTTCATAGTATCCCAATGGGGTTCACCTTACGTGGGTATTTTAATCCTGTACAATTCATGAAATCCCTTCAAATCATCACTCAATCGAAAGCCCAAATGTCATCCTTCATTTACCTCAATTACACCCTCATTCTACTACCAGGGCAACATTCCATCTCTTTTAAATGTTATTAGTCTTAGATCCTTTGAGTTCATTTAGGCTATACTGAGCTTTCTGTAACTTAGAGAAACCACCATCTCTCTTCTTTTCATGGGTTTAATCCTAAGACTTATCCATTCTCATCACCTTCTCACTCGCCATTTCTTATCCTTACTCCTATCATCTTCAAACCTTGTCGCTTTACCATACTTTAGCTTGCGACCTACACATATTCATTTATACTATTCGCAACCTTCATTTAACTTGCTTGCACCATAGATTTTCTTATGTTATTTTGGAACATTAAGCAAGACATCACATTGTCTCTAACTCTTCATTACTCTCTTAATTAGACTCCTTGATACCTATAAAACATAGGCTGGATGACATGCCACTGACGATGCTGCTATCATTCTTGGATACTGAATCCTTGCGCTTCTAGCCTTATATCCAAAATATAGAGTATTCACAACCTTCTGCATTTGAGTCGCGTATGTTGTTCACCTTTACCTTACTTACCTTAAAATCTTTCATCACATCTTGTATCTCTTTCATAGGTATAATTCACATCCATAACTTGAAGATTTATTATAATACTTGTACCTATGGTGTATGCATAATCCGGTGAGCGCTTCATACTGACTTCTTATGAAGCTGGTATTCTCTTGACGCCCTTATAGAATATGGCTAATGTACTATCTCTCTTGTACCTCTGATATTTAAGAGTGATCTTGCAATGTTCTCAATCATGAGAGCTATAATTTTCTGGGTCCAATAATCAGACTCTTGATTTACTTAGTTAGTGTAACTCTTTAGTTTCCTCTTCCCTCTGATCGACCTTTATGTAGTCTTAAGCTATCTTCTGATCTGCGGCTCATGGCGTTAGATATCACTTTAGCCTTTCATGGACGCTATGGAATATCCGTGACATAATCATCTAACAATTCAATCCTTTGTCTATAACTTGGACTCAATTATTTCTTTTAACTTATACCAGGGTCTTCTATGGCTGTATGATTGTCAACATATATACTGCATAATACCCCAAAATTTTAAGTGCATTCATTATGTAATTATCTCTGGATCATTGATCGAATAATTCCTTTCATTCCTTCTCAACTTTCTTTAAATTCAAGCAATTGCTTTTCCTGGTCGTTCTGCCACTTGTTGCACGAATACTTGGTTTATCTTAGTGCCCACACATATTGGCCACGATAGGTGCCACTTACTTATGGGGTGCATACAATGTTGTTGTGAGACTGTTGTTACAATACCATTTCCTCTTTAGTTCACTGTGCTTAGGTTGAAGCCTTTTTACTTATTTCCTCAGCTAGTCTTTCGTTGTTGTACTTAGGGAAGACCCTCTGACTCTTGTAAATCTGCGAGCTTATTACATACCCAATAAAATTTTTGATGTTCTTCTTCGCCTATTATTATCCGTAGTTACTTACCTCCACACCCTTGTGCTTGTAAGCTTGCTTCTGGACTAATATTTTGATTGTCTTCCCAGTGGAACTCTCTTTTATTCCCATAATACTCATACGGTACCTTTAACTACCCCAACTCCTATTTGAATATTTCTCAAGTATTACAATGACATTACTGCGAGGCTCAATTCCCTTTATTAGGTTTTACTATGTTTATCTTGCATGATCTGCTGACTCGTCTTTAACCTCCTGTTTAGCCATAACTAGGCTCTTCCCAAATCAATTACTAACTATTCGTTGGACAATTCTCATAGCAATATTTTGCGTAATGTTTCTTGATTTATTTCCTTTGTCTTAACTTACGTCTCGCACTGGCTCTTTATCTATCAATAACATCTCGGGAAGGGACCCTTACTTTCTTTCCTTGACGTCGTTTTTGCATAATGTTCTGGAATCGTAGCATATCTGTAGGCTTTGAATAAGTGCAATATCATCCCTTTTTTTTGATTGCATTCTTCCTTTACCATTTCCTAATTACTAGAACCACTTAACTCCGACTTCATGTCACATCACTCCATATTCCCCCCTTTAGGGGAGTACTAAGATTTAGCGTTATGACGATCTACCTATAGATGTTTTACCTCTTCATCTTTGGCTTCTTTTCACATCCTCGATGACCCTAACTCTCCGTTCGGTAATAATTTTGTACCAAGGATAACAAAATTCCTTACTTACGATGGTGACACCTAGTGTAACTGGCACACACAGTTCCTTAAGCTTAACCTTGCTCACATTGCTTGCTTTAGGGAAGCGTCTGCCTGAATGACCATTCTCTGAATTTCACATGAATCTTCTTCTGTTGTCTATTCTATTATTGTCGGAATGAAATCTGAAATTCTCATGATGCCGACTATTATCAAATAACTCGGTCCCTAATTCATGTTTAGCTTATCTTGTTCACCAATCCATGCTAGTTTCAATTACACTGGGGTCTAGCTTTTCCTTTTGGTAATCGCGTTAAAGTAGCAAACTTATTTCTTGATATGAGGATATGAATTTATGGCCTATATTATTTTGTTGTCTCAAGGCTCGCCACCTCTGTCTCTTCCTTCACCTGACTATAGATTCTATAATAGTGTCATCTTTTGATCTACCGTTTGTCATCCATGTATCATATCTTACTCATAATGCTTCTTTATCTCTCTTCTTATTTTCTTGCTAATATTTCTTCCTATCCCTTTCTTTTGGAAACTTCAACAAGACATTTTTTTTTCTTCTAGCTCCCCTTGCTTCATTCATTGGCTCTTCGGTTTTTTCAACGTTCTCGCTCTACTAGGGACGGGAGCCACACTAAGGTAATATTTATACCTTCTAAGCTTTCAGTGCCTATCTTCTTAATTTTTTTGATCATGCTAGTATTCACATCTAAATTTAATATTCTAGAGTGCACCATCTGGGTGTCTCACAAGGAAGTCTATTAGCACCTTTGTAATATCCTTAAGAAATATCAACTAACTCAAACAATCCATCCATTATTTTGGGTTACTCTAACCCTAGCCAGATCCTGATATTCTATCCTTCTCTTAAACCATATCCGTTAGCTCCCATAGGGCATGACTGAGATGTGTGTGGCCGATTGTACATATATCTGTTGTTGTTGAAGATAACTCAAAATGCTTATATCTCTCTTTACAAATTGTAGATAATGTTCATCCTTACTAACTGAGTACCTTGTACACTTTTTCACCTTGCTTCTTGTACTTTTTGAAACTTGTACCTTTTGATTCTCTCGTTGTTTTTTACCACATGGGTGGATAGATATTCATTCCTTAGGGCTCCTTATCAAGAAGCTTGCACATCTTAGTAAACATATTATTTACTGAATACCTCATATTTATCCATCATAATCATAATGCAAAAATCGAGTTCCTCTAACTCAACTCTTCCACAACTATATCTCTTGCCAACCGTCTTTCTGGATATAGGCATCGTCGTATTATGAATAAGATAGAGTTTAGGAAATTGAGTTCTTACAACTGAGCTCTACCACATAGTCTAGAGTAAGAAGAAAGAGTGGCAGTCCTAAATGCCCTGTAGCCCCCTGCTTATAAGTGTGGTGCACGACAAACCCATAAACAAGACTCTACTAGACACGGCTTGTAGACTCCCTAGGACAGAACTGCTCTGATACCACTTTTGTCACGACAAACCGATGGGACGCGACGGGCACCCGATGCCCCTACTCAACTGAGTACTGACGTAACGTATCTTTATCATTACATCAACATGGGTAAATAGTCCAGAAGGGCCATATGAGGTAACAAGAATAAGGCATGAGAGATCACTCGACATAAAATAACCCAACCTGATATAATGACTTATACATATGACGTACGTGCCTATAAAGCAAAAATAATCATTCGTACACTGAACATAGGCCGACAAGGCCATACAATCTTTCATATACATGACATATGTCGACAAACCTCTAAGAGTACATAAACGTCATAAGGTCGGGACAGGGCACTGACATACCAATCAATACATGTCTAAATCATACTAATCAAATAAGCAACTCCGGAGCTAATGGAGCGCACCAACATGTTCCGCTGAGCTGATAGCCTACTTGAAGGACTCTCAACCTATCTATCGGGACCTTCAGGCATGAAACGCAGCGTCCCCAAGCAAAATGGACGTCAGTACAAATAAATGTACCAAGTATGTAAGGAATGAAAATCAGTAAACAATAGACATGAGAGAAACATGGAGTATAAAACTCAACATGTATATCTGAATAGCTCTGTGAATCATTTAATATTATAATGTCATGAGCATATGTATAAATGTCATACCATGCATGGGTATATGCTTTCATAACATCATCAAGCCTCTGAGGGCATCCCATCATATCATATCGGTCATTGTGGGCAAATCATCAACGTATATCAGTTGATCAGGTGGTGGTGCGTATATAATATCGTAACCTTTTCCCATATCCCATATACATATACATATATATATGTATATATATATATATATATATATATATATATATGTATATGTATATGGGATATGG
>ML431557.1:66125-79556 GCA_005239525.1 Nicotiana knightiana
GTATATATATATATATATATATATATACGTGTATATAACGCCATCTTGTCATGGGTCAATGTAAATGAATGCAATGCATGAGAAGTACGTCAATAAAATCTTTCGGAGTGTCATAAGACCATTATGACTCTGATTAATATCATGAAATAAACTTTTTCAACTTACGTATTTTCTGAAACCCATGAGTAGATGATAGAATAATATGACACATGGGGAATCAAGAACATAAGCATCTCTAGTATTTTTATGAATAGAGTCATTTATGGAAATTGTGCATTTGCTCGTTTCGTTTGTGTCATATAGATCATGCCAAAAGAAAAAAGGGATAGCCTTAACATACCTGAGCCAATTCTCTTGACAATCCCTTTGAAACACATCAATTGTGACAAAACGCATAACGGCGGATCGAAGTAGGGAAAAATCCGTATAATATTCTGGAGAAAGATTGTACCGTGCTTCATTAGGATAGTAATTATTCTCACGTTACTGAGTAGCCTTTTATGAATTTTATAGCAAATAACGTTGCTATCACCTATGTGAGTTTGCTGAACATTGTTCCTTACAATAGAGATATATGTATCTCCTTTAAATGATTTAGAGGGGTTCTTTAAGTCTTAAGGGGTGTGGAGGGCCCACTTATGTGGTTATTAAGCCACAAAATCTTATATATAAGACACCACCTCCTTAAGCATATGTCTAGATGTCAACTTGCTGCAAACTTTCCAAAATCCCACGTGGATTGTCACCCCCTTATAATTATCTAACAAATATCGCTTAAATATTTATCCACAAATCCAATCATTAACCAATTACCCACATAATTAAGAATTATCTCAAATTACTTAAAATGCTATTCACTTTTTACACATTTTATACATCTTTTTGTCATGTTCATGTGGTACCTTTTATGGCACTAGTCCATAAATATCGGGTATTTTAGCTCGAGCCGTATTCTATCCCAAAATGTCAAACTTCGTCGAAGTTCATTTTTTCGATTTGCTTACTCTCTCACCTTCACGAATTTACTCATCACTTGTTTGAAATGGCATAATACTTATAATCCCAAAATAATCTCAGTCCCAAACTTACGTCGATTAACTTACGACAAAACTTTAACGTACAAAAATGCGAAATGTAACATCTCATTTCCGAGCTTTCATCAATTTACTTATGGCGTACTTTCACGTACGAAAACATGGGGTGTAATAGCGCAAATATCTTGTTCCTCTTTTTCTCAGAATTCCTTGAGGCACCATAAGAAGCATAAAACTCTCACACAAGTGTCTCATTATTCTCATCAGTGAATAACTCCCATAGCCTTTTCTTAATGTTCTCGATCACATGAGGGTAGTGCTCCTTCAGACCGTTTAGACTCAACTGTTTCTCCTCAAGAATCTTTCTCTTTGTTATCCTTTCTTTGTACAGGTTCATGAAGCCTGTGACCCCAAATCTTAGATTTAGATCTCCCCCAATCTTCCGTCGTGATTCATCATGTAAGTCAACAGACGGTCTGAGGTCACTTTGTGCCTCCTCCTCTTTAGACTGGGAGGAGTGCTCATAAGTGTTGTGGTTTTTCGTAGGCTATGGATGTTTGGACTGTTGTGTCTGTTGGCTCACAGTAGCAGCTTGTTTCCTTCAACGAGCGGGCAGTGATCCCGTTGCAAGAGACTTCTTTGGTTCCATTCCTATCAATGAAACAAAGTGTGAGTGGTTGACATAGCTTAGGGATCACATTGAGAGATAATGACTGAAGCAAACAGCTTGTGCGATGGGTTATGCGATCGTATAATCACTTTGCAAACCGCAGACGCATCGCATATTTACAACACACAGAAGGCAAAACAATTATGCGGTCGCAAAACGGGCCCTATATGATGTTATGCGACTGCAAAGTGGTCGCATTTCAGCTCACCAGATGAGTGATTTATCTGACCATGTTTGTGGCGAGTATGTGGTCCGCGAAACTGGTTTGCGATTGCAAACCCCATTGCAGAACCATTTTGTATCAGGCCACCTAGGGTTCTTCTTGCGACGACTTTGCGGACCGCAAACCAATTATGCGTGCTGCAAAGATCATCTTCTTTAGTTTAAACATGCTCACCTCACTCAAACACAACATTCCTAACACTCAATTTCGAGAATCTTTACATAAATTACCCACCCAGATCCCCACAACATAGGTTTGAGATGAAGGGGGAGGAACAGGGTTAAAATAATTCCTAATTATGCAACACAACTACCTACTCTCAACTAATTTCCTCACCCTAATATCAACATTAATCAGAGGGAAGTGGGAAATCAGGGGAAACGACCATGGGAACTAAGAAATGAGGAAGAAGCATGCAACACAACCACGAGAAAAAGGGAAGAGAATCATACTCGATATTTGAGCAAGATAATGTGAACGAGGTGAGTTATTGATGCAAGTCTGATCCTCTTTATGTGATTGTGTGTGTTGTTTTTGGTCTTTTCTCTTTTCCTCTCCTTGTTTCTTTTATTTTGATCGTGTTATGCAGTGCTTGTGTGTGAGTGAGAGCGAGGGTGCGACTATTTATGCGAAAGGTTTTAGGGTTTTGTACCTGTGCGGTTTGCAGCGGGCAATTTAATCGCATAACACATTATATGGTCGCATATGTGGTATGCGGTGGATTAATGACTGGGTTGCCCAACCTTATTTTGCAATGCTTCCTGCAGTCGCATAGTGGTTATGCGGGCCGCAGAAATTGAAGTCTTACCGCATTTTTGAGGACCCAATTTTGCTATTTTTCTGCCTGTGTCTGCAAAGTCATTATGCGACCGCATAGTTGACACAAACCACAGACCCTTCTTTCCTTCATTTACCTCAGCACGTGCACCATGTTCATGATATTTTGGACTACCTGCATTCTAAGACACACGTCAACCTGCTCAACACTATCAACTAAACCTACATAAATGAAAAACTAACAAAAGAGTTTTACCACACATGGGTTGCCTCCCAAGAAGCGCTTGATTTAACGTCGCGGCACGACGATGTTGACCCCATTTGGGCTATTCAGTGGTGGGGGCTATTGTTGGACTATCCTTTAGAGAAAATTGTTCTATCAAATGCCATTCTCTTGTGGTACCGAGGTAATTCTTGACTCGTTTACCATTCACTTTGAAAGTTCGAGTTCCATCCTCCGACTCCAATTCAATAGCACCATAGGGAGACACACTCACAACTTTGAATGGTCCAGACCATATGGACTTGAGTTTGCCCGAAAATAACTTGAGTCTTGAGTTGAAGAGTAAGTCCAAGTCACCGGAATTGAATTCCTGCTTCAAGATCTTCTTTTCATGGACGAACTTCATTCTCTCCTTATACATGGTTGTACTCTCATAGGCATGGAGACGGAATTCTTCCATCTCATTGAGTTGTGTCATTCTCAGGCTAGCAGCTTCGGTCCAGTCAAGATTCAACTTTTTCAGAGCCCACATGGCTTTGTGTTCAACTCCACCGGCAAGTGACATGCCTTACCAAAAAGCAACTGGTACGGTGAGGTGCCAATGGGAGTCTTAAATGTTGTGCGATATGCCCCCAACGCATCATCTAGCTTCCTTGACCAGTCAGTCCTATTTGCATTGATAGTTTTTGTTAGGATGATTTTGATTTCCCTGTTAGAGACTTCAACCTGACCACTCGACTGAGGATGATAAGGTGTGGCTACTTTGTTCTTTACTCCATACTTTTCGAGCAACCCAGTGAAAGCCTTGTTGCAAAAATGAGAACCACCATTACTAAGGATGACCCTGGGGGTACCAAACCGCGTGAATATGTTCTTCTTCAAGAATGCGGTCACACTCCTTGTTTCATTGTTGGTCAAGGAGATTGCCTAGACCCATTTGGAGACGTATTCAACAACCACCAAGATGTATGTCATGCCATAAGAACTCACGAAATAGCCCATGAAGTCTATCCCACACACATCAAAGATCTCAACCTCCATCACAAAATTCACAGGCATGTCATGTATTTTAGATATTGACCCTTGTCTTTGACATTGATCGCATTCCTTAACCATTTGATTTGCGTCTTGGTAGATTGATGGCCAATAGTAGCAACATAGATCTTTTGCCGTCGTCCAGTTTCCTCCATGATGACCCCCAACCGGGGAGTCATGGAATGCCTTGATAATTGGCACTACCTCATCTTCCGAAACACACCGCCAAATGATGTTGTCGGCACAAATACGGAACAAAAAGGGTTCCTCCCAATAGTATTGCCTACACTCCCACATAAACTTTTTCTTTTGATAAGCTTCCAATCCATCGGGAGCAAGGTCACTATCCAAAAAGTTAGCAATGCTGGCATACCAAGGAGAGAATGTGCTAGACAATGCCAATATGTGCTCACCTGGAAAGGCATCATTGATTTTAAGGTCCTTTTTTGGTCTCCCTGCCTCCTCAAGACTAGATAGGTGATCCGCAACTTGATTTTCTGTCCCTTTCCCGTCCTTGACTTCAAAGTCATACTCTCGCAACAAAAGGACCCACCGAGTAAATCTTGGTTTGGTATCCTTCTTCGCCATAAAATAACGAAGAGCAGCATGATCGGTGTAAACTATCACTTTGGACCCCAACAAATAAGCCCGAAATTTTTCAAAAGCATAGACAATGGCAAGAAGTTCTTGCTCAGTCACAGTGTAACTTATTTGAGCGCCATCAAGTGTCTTGCTTGCATAGTAGACAAGGTGAAGGATTTTGCTATGTCGTTGACCAAGCACAACCCCAATAGCTACACCACTAGCGTCACACATGAGTTCAAACGGAAGAGACCAATCGGGTTTGACAATAATAGGTGTCGTGGTGAGCTTTTCTTTCAATTCCTCAAAAGCATTTAGATACTTCTCATCAAATATAAACTTTTCATCTTTTTCAAGGAGCTTGCACATGGGATTTGAAATTTTTAAGAAGTCCTTGATATAACGCCTATAGAAGCCGGCGTGCCCCAAAAAGCTCTGGACACCTTTTAGTGAAGTGGGTGGAGGAAGCTTGGAAATGATTTCAATCTTTGCCCGGTCAACCTATATGCCTTGTTTGGAAATATTTTGGCCCAAAACAATGCCCTCATCCACCATGAAGTGGCATTTCTCCCAGTTTAGCACAAAGTTTGTTTCTTCACATTTTTTGAGAGCTTGTCAAGACAATGCTCAAAGGAATCACCCACTACAGAGAAATCATCCATAAACACTTCTAAGAAATCTTCCGCCATGTCCGAAAAGATTGATATCATGAACCGTTGGAAAGTAGGAGGGGCATTGCGTAGCCCAAATGGCATACGACTAAAGGCAAAAGTCCCATATGGAAATGTGAATGTTGTATTCTCTTGATCTTCCAAGGCGATGTTGATTTGGTTATAGCTGGAATATCTATCCAAGAAGCAATAGAATGAACTTCTCGCTAGCCGATCAAGCATTTGATCAATAAAAGGCATAGGGAAATGGTCCTTGTAAGTAGCACTGTTTAGCTTCCGATAATCCATGAAAACTCTCCACCCGGTCACTGTTCTTATTGGGATGAGCTCATTTTTGTCATTTTAAATCACGGTCATGTATCCTTTATTTGGCACACATTGCACCAGACTCACCCAAGAACTATTGGCAATGGGGTAGACCACCCCGGCATCTAACCATTTGATGATTTCTTTATTTACCACCTTTTTCATGGAAGGGTTTAACCCTCTTTGATGCTCCACACTTGGTTTACTCTTTTGCTCCAATTGTATCTTGTGCTCACAAATTCCGGCGGGAATCCCTGTCCACTATTTTCCACCCAATGGCTTGCATGTGCTCCCTCAAGACATTCAACAGTTATTCTACATGCACATCATTCAACAAAGAAGAAACAATTACTAGTAGAGTGTCATTAGAGCCAAGAAATTTATACCTCAAGTCCGGTGGAAGTGGCTTGAGCTCAAGTTGTGGCAGCTTAATATTGGAAGGCTTGGCAGGAGGAGTGACTCTATTCTCTAATTCAAGAGAAATTTTCTTTGGTACATAAGTGTAGGACCCAAGTCCTTCTAATGCATTCACTGATTCCATGTACCCCTCCATGTCTTCACCATCAAAACTTACCAAAATAGCCGCAAACGCCTCACCAAGGCATTGTTCTCCCTCTTTATCTCGGTTGCATCTTCTACCTCATCAACAACATCAATGACTTAGATGCTTCATATGCATGTGGAAACTTCATACTCTTACTCGCTTGAAAGGTAACCTCTTCGTCATTAACACGAAACTTGATCTCATTTTATTCTGAATCCATGAGTGCTCTTCCGATAGCAAGAAATGGTCTCCCCAAGATGATAGGGATTTCTTTGTCAACATCACAATCAAGGATCACAAAGTCGGAAGGGAGGAGGAACTTTCCCACTTTCACATGAAAATCATCAACAATCCTCACCGGTCTCTTTATTGAATGATTGACCATTTGACATCTCATAATTATAGGCCTCGACATAACTAACACCACTTGCTTGTAAATAGCAAGAGGAATTAAATTGATGCTATCCCCATTATCACAAAGAGATCTTGCAAAATTGCGCACCCAAATAGTGCATGGAATGGTAAAAGATCACGGGTCTTCTATCTTTTGAACGGTCGTTGTTTCAATGATGGAATTAACCCGGTGAGTCACATTCACCACTTCACTCTTGGTGGTTTTCTTCTTGGTAATCAAGTCTTTCAAATACTTAGCAGAACCCGGCATCTCTTGAAATGCTTCCACAAACAGAATATTCACCGATAATTGCTTGAGAATGTCATAGAAATTCTCGAGTTTCCTATCATCAACCTTCCTATCAAGTCTTTGAGGAAAAGGAGGAGGAGGTTCAGGAATTGGTGCTAGAGTTTTTGGTGTCTCTTTCACCTTTTCCTTAACCTCTTCCCGGTTTACTTCTTGAATTTTCACCTCTTCTGGGACCTTTTCAGCTTCAACAACAACTGGCACCTCAACTTCTGCCTCAACTTCTTGTTCGGAATCTTCCACTTCGATCATTTGTTCATTCTTCCCTTGAATTACTTTCCCACTCCGAGTTGTAATTGAAATAAAGTGAGAAGTTGGACTGCCCCCACTACCTTTTGGGTTTGCAATTATGTCACTTCGGAGTGTTCTCTTTTGCTTTGAATTTCTCTCTCTTGATAGGTCTCTCATTTTCATCTCCAACCTTTGAATAGATGTGGTATGAGAACCGACAAGCTCGGTCATATTCCTCATTGAAGTATCAGATCTTTCTTGATTTTGCTTACTCGTTCAAGCATGTTCTCCAACTTGGAATCACTTGAAGAACCTTCCTTCCAATGTGGAGAGTTGGAATATTTCCCCTTCGGTGGAACATAGGGGTTTGAACTCCGATTTGAAAGTTGTTTTTGTTGTTACTCCAATTCCCTTGATTTGAACTACCTTGGTCATTTCACCACTGTTGGTTGCCTTGCCCTTGCGGATTAGGCCTCCATTGGTTTTGTTGTCCTAAACCTTGGTGTGGTTGCCTTTGATAACCTCCTTGAGAGTTGTTGACATAATTTGCTTCCTCGTAATCCTCATTTGATGTGGGTTGAACATCTTTCACCACATTCACCTTTTTTTGTTTGGCTTTCAGTGAACATCTTTGTCAACACATTGGCATTGGTGGAAGGCCCGAGAATTACTTGATCTCTTTCTTGGTCCTCTTTAATTATGTGGGTCGAGGAAAGAGCACCATATGCAATTCCACCCATGGTGTCCTCTGAGTTCCTAGCTTGGTTATGTTTTGCCATTTTGTCAAGGATTTGTGTGATCCTCGCAAATGTTTTATCCATAAAAGATCCATCAGCTGCATTTTTGTCTATACATTGATTCATAGCATCCAAGCCCATGTAGAATTTCTCCAACAAGATAGAATCTGGAAAACCATGATTCAGCGACCTCACTAAATATAGCTTGAATCGATCCCATGCCTCATGTAGGTGTTCTCCCGGTAATTTCTTGAAAGATCGCGGAGCTCAAACTTCTTGCTTTGCGGGAACCATTTAGCTAGGAAAGCTCGAACGAGTTCAAGAAAAGAATGAATGGAATTTGGTGGTAGATTTCGGATCCATTTCCTTGCCTCTCCAGCCAGTAAGTACTTGAACACCCTCAATCTTAGGGCATCATCTGAGACATTAGTCTTCTTGTGCATCGCACACACACCCAAGAAGTTTCTGAGATGTTGTGTCGGATCATCATTGGTGGAATTTCTGAAAAAACCCCTCTGCTGTGAGCATTAGGATTAAACCGTGTTCCACCTTGAAAGTGGAAGCATCAACTCTTGGAGGTACAATAGAATTTGTATCCTCAATGTACTCATCTATGTCCGCAAAAGGATTTTCTTCTTCATCATACTCGGTCATGTTTTCTTATCAACACCAAGCAAAGTAAGCAAAGTATGATGGAATAGAAGAAGACGTAAAGTAAAGCACACACTAATTAGTAATTTCTAAACCATATTCCCCGAAAACGGCGCCAAAAGTTGTTACGCTCAAATTACATTTTAAATAAATAGTGTAAGGCGGTTTGAGTCAAATATAATAACCTAAGAAGGTTGGGGTCGAATTCCACAGGGAATATGTGTGAAAAGGTTACATGAGTAGTGTGAAACTTGACTTAAGTCGTAATTCTACTCCTTTATCTTAACAAGAGAATGTTATAATTGTGATTTAACAAGATAACTATTTTGTTGTGAGAATGTGATTAATTTGATTGAGGAAACCAAGGTTGTGTCCCCGTCAATGAAATGTAATGCTACAGGTGTTAATATGGTATATTTGTAATGGTAGGTCCTTTGATATGCAAATGGTTTCTAAATGACTACCCAATATTTTCCAATGGTTGGGTAGTATTTTCTTGTCACGACCCCAAATCTAGGCCAGTCGTGATGGCGCCTATCGTGGAATTAGGCCAGCCAAAACTACACCCGAATCATAATAAGCTTCCATTCACATCTTTGTTATACTGATTACCCAAAAAGGTTTCCTTTAAACATTTATAAAACAGTTAAAGCTATACTGAATATTAAATACAACCCTCGAAAAGCCGGAGTCACTGGTCATGAGCATCTACATAAAATATACAACTTAAAAGAAAATAAATTCTATAATAGTAAGCAGGAGAGGGAGCAGGACTGCGGACGCATGCAGCTACCTCGCAAACCTCCGAGAATCTTTGGAACAGATAGACAGCTCATCCTACCCTAACACCTGGATCTGCACACAAGGTGCACTGAGTAATGTGAGTATACCAACTCAGTAGTAATGAAAATAAATCAGGTCTGAGCAGCAAGAAACACATAAAATCAATGTCATCAAATCACGAGATGCACATCCTTGCTTTCCAACAGTATAACATAGATATATGAAATCATCATGCCTTAAAACCAACTTCAGAAAATGTAAATAAGTAAACACAAGAATAGAGTAAACCCGGAATATGTACAGCATAATAACAATGGTAACAATGAGGATCTCCCAGGATACCGTCCTGTAGTCCTTTTCTCAAATGTCCAGTGGATCTCTCGGGATACCATCCCGTAGTCCATCATCTGTATATCCAAAGGATCAATGGGATACCGTCCCGTAGTCCATCATATGTAATTCTGAAGGATTTTTTGGGATACCGTCCCGTAGTCCATCATATGTATATCTGAAGGAATCTTTCGGGATACCGTCCCGTAGTCCATTATATGTATATCCAAAGGAATCTTCCGGGATACCATGCCGTAGCCCATTATATGTATATCCGAAGGATCTTCCGGGATACCGTCCCGTAGTCCATCATATGTATATCCGAAGGATCTCCGGGATACCGTCCCGCAGTCCATCATATGTATATCCGAAGGATCTCCGGGATACCGTCCCGTAGTCCATCATATGTATATCTGAAGGATCTTCCGGGATACCTTCCCGTAGTCCAACTATCAGTGTGTAGGGGGATCTCTTGGGATACCGTCCCGTAGTACCAAAGTAAATAAGCAGGGGAATCTCCCGGAATACCGTCACGTAGTCCCTAAGTA
Organism: Nicotiana knightiana; assembly: GCA_005239525.1. Classification (NCBI taxonomy): domain Eukaryota; kingdom Viridiplantae; phylum Streptophyta; class Magnoliopsida; order Solanales; family Solanaceae; genus Nicotiana; species Nicotiana knightiana. Next base: position 76,171 of record ML431557.1, read on the forward strand.
AATGTACAGGGGGATCTCCCGGGATACCGTCCCGTAGTCCCAAAGTAAATATGAAGCCATAACAAGAAGACATTCAGATTTAAAGTGCAAAAATACATGGCAACAAGTAAGTCTACCCAACATACTTCATTTAGTACAATTTGAAGCAATCTAAGCAAACATGTAATTTGGGGTAGCTAGGCATGCCCTTCTAAGCTAACATAGACTATGATTGCAAGTAGAATAAAATCGGTAAGAAAGGAACTCAGTCTAAATATTTAAAGTAAAACCGGATTTACAACAATTAGCACAAGTATGCGCTCGTCACCTCACGTACAAGGCATTCAATTACCAAACATCACATCCTAAGGGGAATGGTCCCCCACACAAAGTTAGACAAGCCACTTACCTCGAATCAGCTCAAAATCAACTTGAAATCACACGTTTTCCACGAGTATCCGACTCCAAATAGCCCAAATCTATTCAAATAAATTTCATATCGTAAATAACATCTCATGCAATTGATTCTACTATTAAATTCAAGGTTACGACGTGAAATTAGGTGAAATGACCAAAACACCCCCAGGCTAGAACCTCAGAATCGGATAAATTTCACATTTTCAAAACCCACGTACTCTCACGAGTCCATCCATATAAAACTCTCTCAAATCAGAGGTCAATCACCCACTCAAACCTCGATTTTTGAAAAAACCTAAGTTCTACCGAAAACACCCAATTTCACCCATGGAAATCTTTGATTTTAAGTGAAAACATGTTAAAAGATGTTAATGATTGAAAGAATTGAGTAAAAACGAAATTACAATTGATTTGGAAGAAGTCTTGTTCTTGGAAAATCGCCCAACTGAGTTTGAGTTTGAGAAAATATGAAAACGGAGTCAAAATTTCGGTTTAATGCATTGTAGGCCACTGGTTGGCTTTGCAAATGCGAACAGGGGTTCGCAATTGTGAAAACCCCTGACTTGGAAATTGCGAAGCACAGCTCGCATTTGCGAACACTGAGCAGAAGGAGAGGCTTCGCATTTGCAATGGCATTGTTCGCATTTGCGAACAGCCTGCCCAAGCATGCCTTCGCATTTGCGATGACAATGTTCGCATTTGCGAACATGCACGCCCAGGCATGCCTTCGCATTTGCGATGGCATTGTTCGCATTTGCGAACATGCCTGCCCAGGCATGCCTTCGCATTTGCGATGGCCTTGGTCGCAATTGCGAAGGCCTGCAGAACAGCCACACCTGAAGATTTCCATGGCCAAAATATGAAGTCTGTGGCCTATTCAAAACTCACCCGAGCCCTCGGGGCTCCAAACCAAATATAACACTACCTCAAAAACATCCCATGAACTTATCCGCGTGATCAAATCTCCAAAATAACATCATATGCATCGAATTAAGTCTCAAAATCCATGAATTCTTTCAAATTTCATAAAACATCAAATTTTCCATTTTAAGTCTGAAACACGCCAAACGAAATCCATTTTCAACCAAACCTTACAGAAAGGACTTAACCATATATAAGACCTGTACTGGGCGCCGGAACCAAAATACGGTCCCGATACCATCACTTTCTAATCAGATTTCACTTTCAAATTCCTTAAATATTTTCAGAAAACAATTTTACTCAAAAATTCATTTCTCGGGCTTGAGACCTCGGAATTCGATTCCGGGCATACGCACAAGTCCCATATTTTTCTACGGACTCTCCGGGACAGTCAAATCACGTGTCCGGGCCCGTTTACCCAAAATGTTGACCGAAGTCAAAGTTATTCATTTTGAATATCAAATCTTAGTATTTGTTTTTACAGAATCTCATATTTAAGCTGTCCGGCTACGTGCCTGGACTGCGCACACTAATCAAGGCAAATACAAATGAGGTTTTCAAGGCCTCGGAAGCACGGAATGGGTGACAACATAGGTGATGACCCTTTGGGTCGTCACATTCTCCATCTCTAAAACAACCGTTCGTCCTCGAACGGACAGAAGAAGGAAGTACCTGAGTCGGGGAATAGATGAGGGTAACGGATCCGCATATCGGACTCGGACTCCCAGGTCGATGCCTCAGGAGGCTGACCTCTCCACTGAACACGAATAGAGGGGAAACTCTTGGATCTCAACTGACGAACTTGCCGGTCTAGAATAGCTGCCGGCTCCTCCTCATAAGATAAGTCCTTGTCCAATTGGACTGAACTAAAATCCAACACGTGCGATGGGTCACCATGATATCTCCGGAGCATCGAAACATGAAATACCGGATGAACTCCTGCCAAGATGGGAGGTAAGGCAAGCTCATAAACAACCTCCCCAACATGCCTCAATATCTTGAAAGGGCCAATAAAACTCGGACTCAACTTCCCTTTCTTCCCAAATCTCATAACGCCCTTCATAGGCGAAACCCGAAGCTGAACCCGCTCTCTGACCATATATGAAACATCACGAACCTTTCGGTCCGCGTAACTCTTCTGTCTGGACTGGGCTGTACGGAGTCTATCCTGAATCACCTTGACCTTCTCCAATGCATCCTGAACCAACTCTATGCCCAGTAGCCTGGCCCCACCCGGCTCGAACCAACCACCGGAGATCTGCACCTCCTACCATATAAAGCCTCATACGGCGCCATCTGAATGCTGGATTGATAACTATTGTTGTAAGCAAACTCTGCCAATGGCAAGAATTTATCCCATGACCCTCCAAACTAAATCACACACGCACAGAGCATATCCTCAAGAATCTGAATAGTGCACTCGGACTGTCCGTCCGTCTAGGGGTGAAATGTTATGCTCAACTCCACCTTGGTACCTAACTCCTGTTGAACGGCTCTCCAGAACCTTGAAGTGAACTGAGTACCTCTATCTGAAATAATAGAAACTGGAATACCATGCAGACGAACGATCTCCGGAATATATATCTCTGCCAACCGCTCCGATGAATAAGTAGTCAGTACCGGAATGAAATGGGCTAATTTGGTCAGCCGATCAACAATCACCCAAATAGCATCATGCTTCCTTAAAGTCTAAGGAAGTCCAACCACAAAGTCCATGGTGATCCGCTCCCACTTCCACTCTGGAAGCTCAATTTGCTAAAGTAACCCTCCCGGTTTCTGATGCTCACATTTGACCTGCTGATAATTGAGGCACTTGGCTACAAACTCTGCTATATCCTTCTTCATCCTTCGCCACCAATAGTGCTGCCTCAAATCCTGATACATCTTCGCAGTACCCGGATGGATGGAATACCGTGAACTATGGGCCTCTTCCAAAATCAACTCCCGAAGCCCATCAACATTGGGCACACAAATCCGTCCCTGCATCCTTAATACCCCGTCATCTACAATGGTCACATCTCTGGCATCACCGTGCTGGACCGTGTCCCTGAGGACAAGTAAATGAGGAT
>ML431558.1:1219-12023 GCA_005239525.1 Nicotiana knightiana
TAGGATGCATCAGGATGGTCTTTTTGTTTCGGGTACACCTGTCCTAGACGGACCCAACCCCTGTGTTGAGTCCCCTAAGTCAAAATGCACATGATGCAGATAATCGTTCCTACTAGGGATCCGGCATGAGGTTTTGTCATTCTAGGGTTAAACCTGAGGTTTTGTTCTAGACTTTGGCTACCAGAGCGGACAACTCGAGTAGGGGTGGGAGCGACGTACCGGTAGCACGAAAGGCTATCCGGCCTAGTGGCTAGTCCATCCCCGTATTTCTTACTTGGTATGACCTNNTGGTAAATAAATAACATTTAGCACATTGAGCGCACAAAATAAAGTAATATCATAATTAATAAAGCCAAGTAAAATCACATTAACAAGCTCGAATTCTTAAACTCTGAACCGGAGATTCTAGGTTCTAACATCCCCAGCAGAGTCGCCAGAGCTGTCACACCTCCTTTTTTTTCCTGGTAAAGGTAATAAGGGAGTTTTTTCAATTAAAGTGACATTAATCGAAATGGGATTTTTTTTTTCAGAGTCGCCACTTGGAATAATTTATGGTGTCCCAAGTCACCGATTTATTTAAATCTCAAATCGAGGAAATTTGACTCTATTTAAAATTCTGCGAAACCAGAAGACCGGGTAATGAATTCTGTTAAATCGGGAGAAGGTATTAGGCATTCCCGGATTCCGTGGTTCTAGCACGGTCGCTTAATGATTAAACTTGGCTTAAATTGTTTAATTACTCACTTTTAGGATATATTTGTATTTTTAACCTTTCTTATTATTCGATTATTTAAATAATTAACTCAATACGAGTCACGCGTACGCATACTCGTTTAGTTCGACGTGTCAAGAATCATGTCACGCGTATGATGCAAGACTAAATTGCATAGTTGAATCATNATTCCCGGATTCCGTGGTTCTAGCACGGTCGCTTAATGATTAAACTTGGGCTAAATTTTTTAATTACTGATTTTATACCTATGTGCATTTTTATATTTTTACCGCTTTTATTATTCTTTTGTATTCAAAGAGTTCTTTTGAGACGGGTCACATATGCGTAAACCCGTGGAAATTGGGATGTATCAAAAATTATGTCACGCGGACGTGTACATAATTCTCGACACTGAGTTTATTTAAAGAGATAACCAAAGTTGCGCAAGCGCGTATTTTTTGTTTTATTGTCAAAAAGAAAACCGAAATTGCGTCACGCGGGCGTGTACGTAATTTCGATAATATTTAGAAATATGTTCCTAAAAGTATCTCTACGAGTGTTCATTTTAGTCTTTATTTGTGTTACGTAAACGTATACACAATTTAAGAAAAAGTATATTTAGTTACTAGAAGAATTATATATATTCAAAGTTACGCGAACTTATACCTTGGTTTTAATTTTGAAAATCGCAACAATGTCACGCGTACATGTACATCATTTTATTTGATGCACTAAAAATCATATCACGCGTACGTGTACATAATTAATAACACTTCATTAATAATAAAATTATTTGGCCAAATTCACGCGAACGTGTACATAATCACCATGATAATTTCAAACGCTACGATGTTCATTAATTTATTCAACTTTTAAACCCAAATTCGAGTCTCTCGTTGAACAAGGTCGAAGGCTATTGCTCATTAGTTCCAACTCCATTAAAAAAATATCTGGTAACATTGACCTTAAATCTTTCATATCAGTATTCCAACAATTCATAAAGCAAAAATAGAAACAAATGAAGGAACACAAAATATGAACTCATTTAGATCTAGCTATTTACACTGTAAAAGAACAACATAAACCACAGACATCTATCATATATTATTTGAATAGATTAACTCTATCATGCCATCAATAATACATCCAGTCAATCAACTAAATTAGCACAAATAATTCTGTAGATAAGTATCACAACAACAATATTAAACTTGTGATTAAAGAGAGAGATATATGGACCTCAACGAGATAAATTCTCCAAAACTGATTTTTTTAGCTAACACGTACAAATGTGATGACAAACTCCAGCATCTAAACCAAACGGAAAACAAGCATACAGAAACTGCGACAGGAACCACAAACGGCAACCTCGATCGACCTTGCAAACCAGTGATTTAGTGGCTGCTTTTCTGAGGTTATGAAGGTGATTTTGTGGCTGATGTTTGGACTGTTTTGAGGTTGAAACAGTGATGAAAAAGATGACGCTTCACTGGTGGTTGAATAGCTGAAGCAGTAGCGACCAAACTAGCGGAGTTACAACAGTTTCAGGGTGGTTTTGGCACTGTTTTTGCTGATTAAAGATGGCAGTAGGGAGGGACGCTTGTTGGTGGTCGTCGACGGTCCAGGGAGGTGGAGTTGGGTGGAGACTGTGAGAGGAGGGAGTTATTAGGGTGTAGGAGATGAGAGATGAGTGAGGGTGGCTGGTGGTTTTAGGGGTAGCAGCTGGTTTCCGGCGAAAATCACCGACGATGGAGGCGGACAGAAAAACGAGAGAGTGGGGGCGGTTTTTGTTTTTCTAGGGAGATTAGGTCTTCAAATTATTTTTTTTCATTTTTTTCTTTATCAGATGCAAATTTGTGTATTATATATAGATGTGTGGGTGAGGGAAGTTAATATGTTAGTGTGTGTATGTTGATGGAAAAGAAGAGTGGGGATATGGGGAAGATCATGGGTGTGTGATGTGAGGGGGAAAGGGAACGTGAGGGAGTGCCTAGAAAATGGGATCATGGGTGTTTTTTTTTTATTTGTTAAGGTAAAGAGTAAATTCTTAAATAAATCAATTGACGTAACTTCATTTTGTTTCTTCCATTCTTTTTTTTTTTAAAGATAAATCAAATTATAAAGATAAGAANAGATAAATCAAATTATAAAGATAAAAAGATTAACCAATATTTCTTGCAATACAGGAAAACTAAATATTTACATGTTCTTTAAATGATGCTTTATAAAGACTATAGCTTACTTATTAAAATTTAATTAAAACAAACTATATATATATATATATATATATATATTTTTTTTTAAATTATAAATAGAAATAAAATTATAGTCTACGAATGTGAGTATTTATTTATTTTTTTCAAATAAAATCTACTAAGAGTAAGATAAAAGTTTAAAACATCAAGATTAGACCTAAAAGGGTTATTTACACTAAAATAGTATAGAATTTGAGTGTGGTCAAAAATTAGTTGTTCACAGTGTGTGCATTTGATGAATGTAGTTAGTTAAAATATAGTAGTATGCAATATCAAGTAAGTTAGATGAACCAATGACTGTGACACTTTTAGAGACATTGCGACTTCCTTGCATTAGAATTTTGAGGGCCCTCCTCAAAATTCTGCCCCAGTTTAATGAGCAATTCTTTGAACGTTCTGCATTTGACGAAGTTTGCGGGACTTGCTCCGGAATTTTGAGGGTCCTCCTCAAAATTCTGCCCTAGATTCTGACCATGGTAAAAATGAAGATTTATTGAGATGTGACCGAACCCACATGGCTGCCTACGTATCCTCTCTTAAACGGGAATCAGGTCTAGCATAGTTCATTTACATCAGATGAAGAAATATAAACAATCTAAACGTAGTATCGCTTGACTGCGTCTGAATTGATAGGTTTTGGTCAAATTTCTCCGTCCATTTATGCAAGTATGAGCGCTCCTCCTGTTAGTACTCTGTGAACCATGTAGGGTCCCTGCCAATTAGGTGAAAATTTCCCTTTGGCTTCATCTTGATGCAGGAAGATCCGCTTCAGCACCAGCTGTCCCAATGTGAACTGTTTAGGTCTGACCCTATTGTTGAAAGCTATGGACATTCTGTTCTGGTAAAGTTGACCATGACATACCGCATTCATTCTTTTCCCGTCAATGAGAGCCAATTGTTCATAGCAACTTCGTATTTATTCTACATCACTGAGTTCAGCTTCTTGTATAATCCTTAAAGAAGGAATTTCGGCTTCGGCGGGAATGACAACTTCAGTACCGTAGACCAGCAAGTAGGGGGTTGGCCCGGTTGATGTGTGAACTGTGGTACGATATCCCAGTAAGGCAAATGGTAATTTCTCGTGCCATTATTTGTGATTATCTACCATCTTTCTCAATATTTTCTTGATGTTCTTGTTGGCAGCCTCCACAACTCCATTCATTTGAGGCATGTATGCTGTGGAATTCTTATGCTTGATCTTAAAGGTTTCACACATAGATTTCATTATGTCACTGTTGAGGTTGGCGACGTTGTCGGTGATGATGGATTCGGGCACCCCGAATCAGCAAACAATACGATTCCTAACAAAATCTGTGACGACTTTCTTAGTTACAACTTTGTAAGATGCATCTTCAACCCATTTTATGAAGTAGTCTATGGCCACTAGAATGAACATGTACCCATTCGAAGCGGCGAGTTCGATCGGCCTGATGACATCCATCCCCCAAGCGGAGAAAGGCGAAGGTGCACTTGTTGCATTGAGTTCATTTGGTGGCACTCGTATCATATCCACATGTACTTGGCATTGATGACACTTTTGGACATACCTGATGCAGCCTGTTTCCGTAGTCATCCAAAAATATCATGCTCTTAATATCTTCTTAGCTAAAACAAAACCGTTCATGTGTGGTCCGCAAGTTCCGGCATGTATCTCTTCAAGCAGTTTGGAGGCTTCCTTAGCGTCAACACACCGTAATAATACCATATATGAAGTCCTTCTATATAGAATTCCTCCACTTTGAAAGAAATAGTTGGACCATCTTTGGAGTCTTCTGAGTATGATTTGCATGCTCCGGGTACTCTCCTTTTGCCAAGTATTCTTTGATGTCATGGAACCACGGATTCCCATCCGTTTCTTCTTCAACGTGAGCGCAATAAGCTGGCTGATTATGGATCCCCACTGGAATAGGGTCGATGAAATTCTCGTCTGGGTGTTGTATCATGAAAGATAGAGTGGCCAATGCATCTGCGAACTCATTCTGGATTCTCGGAACATGTTTGAACTCTATCTTTGTGAATCTCTTCATCAACTCTTGCAAATAGTACATATACGGTAATATTTTGATATTCTTTGTAGTCCACTCCTCTAGAACCTGATGTACCAAAAGACCTGAATCACCAATTACCAGCAATTCTTGAATGTTCATGTCAATGGCCAAATTAAGCCCCAGGATGCAAACCTCATATTCCGCCATATTGTTGATACATGGAAATCTGATTTTTGCGGATACCTGATAGTATTGAACCGTCTCTGATACCAAAATGGCTCAAATGCCCACTCCTTTGAAATTTGCAGCCCCATCGAAGAACATCCTCCAACCAGAGTAGGTTTCGACGATATCTTCCCCTACAAAGGATACTTCTTCATCGGGAAAATACGTTTTCAGTGGTTCGTATTCTCCCCCGACAGGATTTTCTGTCAGATGATCCGCTAATGCTTGTCCCTTGACCGCATTCTGAGTTACATAGACGATGTCAAATTCACTCAAAAGTGTCTGCCATTTTGCCAACTTCCCCGTGGGCATGAGTTTCTGGAAAATGTATTTTAGAGGATCCATCCTTGATATGAGATATGTGGTGTAGGCACAGAAATAGTGCCTCAACTCTTGAACTATCCATGTCAGAGCACATCAGGTGCGTTCCAACAAAGAATATCGTGCTTCATAAGGTGTGAACTTCTTACTCAGATAGTATATGTCCTGCTCTTTTCTTTCTGTCTCATCGTGTTATCCCAAGACACAACCGAAAGCCCCATTTAGTACGGACAAATAGAGTAGCAAAGGTCTCCCAAGTTACGGGGGGACCAGGACTGGCGGTGTGGACAAATATTCCTTGATTTTGTCAAAAGCTTTCTGACATTCTTCAGTCCAACTTGTCGCAGCATTCTTCTTCAACATTTTGAAAATTGGCTCACGGATCACAATTGATTGCGCTATGAAACGACTGATGTAGTTGAGACACCCTAAGAAGCTCATCACGTCTTTCTTGTTCTTTGGAGGTGGAAAATCTTGGATAGCCTTGACCTTTGACGGGTCTAACTATCACGACCCGAAAACCAACCCGACCGTGATGGAGCCTGTCGTGATACTAGGCTAGCCAATTCACTATGCATAACATAAGAAACTTTTTGTTTGATTCAATATTTACCAGTATTTCATAAATTTTCCATTTTAGCATTTCAAAACAAATAAAGTTAGGTAAAACATTTAAATACCGCCCCAAAATCCGGAGTCATTAGTCATGAGCAACTAAAAGGAAATACAAAATCCGGTACTGTTCCCTTAATACAACAAGTCTGAGAATAAACAAAAATGACTAAATAGGAAGGAGAAAGGCAAGGATGCGGATGCCATGAAACTACCTTGCAATCTCCGAAGTGCTCCAAATAGAGTAAACTAGCTGTCACTCAATCCTGGCACCTGAATTTGCACACAAGGTGCAGGGAGTAATGTGAGTATACCAACTCAGTAAGTAACAAGCCCAAACTATGGGCTGAGAGGTAGTGACGAACCAAACCTCCATGTTCACAACAAAATCATTTAAGCAATAATGTAGACATGCCTGTAGTATAATAAAAGCAGTTCAAATAATATGATAAATGCAACTGCGATAGTTCAGGATATTTATAACACAATTTCTAGTACTTGCCAATGCGTCAATAGTATGAAATGCACAATGTGCTCCCACTCTCCAATACACGTCCACTCAATACTGTATATGGCTCACAATACCCAGGGAAGATCCATCCCAGAATACATACACATAAGACAGAAGTCACTCAGTACTGAGGAAGGCCGATCCAACCCTAAGGAGAAGATCCATCTACAGATAATGATACACCTCACAACCATTCGGTACTGTATATGGCTCAACCGCCCAGGGAAGATCCATCCCAAAATACGTACACACGTCACTGACCTCAGTCGCTCAGTACTGATGGAAACAGGCCAATCCAGCCTCGTGGAGAAGATCCATCCCCAAGCATAACCATTTCAGACAAGATCCATGTCCAGGGAAGATCCATCACTCAAATATCACTGCGCTCACTGGTGGTGTGTTACAGACTCCGGAGGGGCTCCTACAGCCCAAGCGCTATCATAAGCCAGATCCAGGCATAACCAATATAACATGCTGCGGCGTGCAGCCCGATCTAACAACTGTCACTCAATATCAGGCTCTCGGCCTCACTCAGTCATCACTCTCCAGTCTCGCCCACATGGGCTCACAATGCATGAACTAGCCCGAATCAATGATATAATATGTAAAACAACAATTTCTGAGACTGAGACATGATATGATATGCAATGACATGACTGAGTATATAATTTCAATGAAACACATGTGATGACAACAATAAATGACCACTCGGGTCTCAACAATGTCGGCGTGAAGCCTTAACATAATGTCTAGCATGATTTCTAGCATGGTTTGCATTAAGACGATCGCTCGGGTCTCAACAGGATCAGCGTAAAGCCATCTAGCATGATTTCCAACATGTTTACTTTAATCACATAGATAGAAGCAAAAATATCAACAAGAAAGAACCACTAAACGGTGCCATGGAATGAACCAGGTCACAAGTCTCATAGTGCACGCTCACACACCCATCACTTGGCATGTGCGTCACCGAATTCTAATCACATAACAAGTAATTCGGGGTTTCGAACCCTTAGAACCAAGTTTGGAAGCGTTACTTACCTCAATCAAGCCAAAACTCTACTCCGAAATGCCCTTGCCGTGTGACTCAACCACAAATCGCCCTGAATCTAACCAAAATCAGTATTATATCATTAATATATGCTGAAAGAGCGAAGCCCACATTAAAATTATCAAATTACATCACAAATCCCGAATTTGGCCAAACCCGACCCCCGAGCCCACATCTCGGAATCCAACAAAATTTACAAAACTGAAATTCCTATTCATTCACGAGTTCATACATACTAAAAACATCAAAATCCGACGACAAATGACCCCTCAAATACTCACATTAAGCTCTCTAATTTTCAACCCCTAATCCCCCCAAATATCTTCCTTAAATCCCATAAATTTCATGCTTAATCAGACCGAATTTACCATAGAATCAAGTATTAGGTTCAAAAATATTACCTCAATGCGTTTCCCCTTGAATCCCTCTTCAAAACCCCTCAGAAAGCTCCAAACCCGTCTTAAAAAATGGTGGAAATAAGAAAATTTGTGAAGGCATCCTTTTATACTTTCTGCCCAGCGATCACCGCACCCGCGGAACATTTCTCGCACCTACGAACCCGCACATGCGGTCCCAGGTGCGCACCTACGACCATGACTTTAATCCCGACTTCCGCATCTGCGACCTTCATCTCGCACCTGCGGGCTCGTAGGTGCGACCAAAATACCGCATCTGCGCTCTCAGGCCAACCTTCCTTTTTCCGCATCTGCACATGTCCCACCGCACCTGCGATCATAGCACCTGCAGCTCCCCATCCGCAGGTGCGACCACACCAGTAAGCTGGCACCAGCAACAGTTTTGCTGCACTTTCCAAGTCCAAACCTCTGTTAACCATCCGAAATCAATCCTGAGCCCCTCGGGGCCTCAACCAATTATACCAACACAACACATATCATCCCACAGACTTAATCGAACCCTCGGAACACCCAAAACACCGAATTTACTTGAAATTCAAGCTTAAGAATTTCTAAACTTCCGAAATTCGCCAACGATGCCGAAACTAAGCAAATCACGTCCGAATGACCTGAAACTTGCACACACATCCCAAATGACACTATGGACCTATTCCAACTTCCGGAATTCCATTCCGACCCCGATAGCTAATTTTTCCATTGCCGACCGCAAATCGCCAAAAATCCTATTTTGCCAATTCAAGCCTAATTCTACCACGGACCTCCGAATAACATTTCAAACACACTCCTATGTCCTAAATCACCTAACAAAGCTACCCGAATCATAAAAACCACCTTCCGGGATCATTTACCTATAAGTCAACTTATGGTTGACTTTTCCACTAAATAACCAAACTTAAGAGACTAAGCGTCTCATTTCTCACTACAATCACTCCGAACCTGAGCCAACCAACCCAACACAACATAAATAAGCTAAACAACACAAAATGAAGCAGGAATGGGAGAAAATGGGGCTAAACTCTCGGAACAACCGGCCGGGTTGTTACACTAACTCAATTCCTCGGCGGCTGATGATGAATCCTAACAACTTTTCAGCAGGGACCCCAAAAGCGCATTTTGCGGGGTTTAGTTTCAAATTATACCATCTAAGCCGATCAAAGAACCTCCTCAGGTCTTCTAAGTGATCTGCACCCTTCTTGGATTTGATGATGACGTCATCCACGTATAGTTCTATCTCCTTGTGTATCATGTTGTGGAAAATGGTTGTCATGGCCTTCATATAAGTGGCTCCAGCATTCTTCAGGCCAAACGACATCATTTTGTAGAAGTATACTCCCCGAGGTGTAATAAAGGCTGTCTTCTCAGCATTTTCTTCATCCATCTAGATCTGATGATATCCCGCGAAGCAGTCCATAAAAGACTGGAGTTCGTGCTTAGCAAGTTGTCGATCAGTATGTGTATGTTGGGCAATGGGAAATCATCTTTAAGACTCGCTTTATTTAAATCCCGATAGTCGACACATACCCTGACTTTTCCATCCTTCTTCGAAATTGGCACAATATTAGTCAACCAGGTTGGATATTCAACCACTCTGAGAACCTTAGCTTTGATCTGCTCGGTGACCTCCTCTTTAATTTTTAGACTCATATCGGGCTTGAACTTTCAGAGCTTCTGCTTTACAGGCGGGCACATAGGGTTGGTAGGTAGTTTATGAGCCACTATAGATGTTCTTGAACCGTCATATCATCATAAGACCATGCGAAAATATCTTCGTATTCCTTTAGGAAACAGATGTACTCTTCTTTTTCTGATGGTGACAGGTGAATGCTTACACGAGTTTCCTTGACTGTTTCGGAATCTCCCAAATTGACTATCTCGGTTTCATCCAGATTGGATTTAGGCTTGTTTTCAAAAAATTTCACTTCTCTGACAATTTCCTCATGTATTATATCTTCTTATTCTATTTCCTCTGAATCACTATCCTTATGTTGTGTTGTAATTACATGTCACAGTTGTTGGTTCATCAGGATAAGTAATAATAACGTTGTAGATAGAAAATTTAACAGGGTAATAAAAAAATACTAAAATAGCAAACCATTGATAAATATTAAATCGTCAAACAAATGTAGTTTAATGATCCAAACAATTATTTCAAAACAGAACACTAAAGAATGTCTTAAATGCCCATAAAATTGTTTTCAAAATAAATGATGCTAACGGCAAGGCTACCCAGGAACTCGACGAGACCTTGATGGTGTAGCAGTCCAATTTTTTAGAACAACTCCCTTCTCCAATGTCTGGATGACGAGACCTTCCTCCTTCTCCTCCTCAACTATTACACTGCAATCCATGTCTTCATCTCCCAAGAACAGATTCCTTACACTAGCTAGAACTTCATCTTCTTCAGATCCCCACATCATGTTGGATTGATGAAATGACCGGCTCAAATGTGGTACCGGCTGCTCAAGAGGGTAATAAGGACCACGCCATGGCGACGACCAATCGTTATACTCCTGCCAGGTGTACTTATATCCAAGCCCAAAGGTTGTGCTGTGACACTTTAGCTGTATTGGTTGAGTAGGGGTTTTGTTTAGATGGTCAACCACAAAATATTCTCTCGCTTGCACCTTTCTCGAATGACCTCTCAATGATAAGTGATGCGAGACTAAATTGCATGGTTTAACATGTGATATACCTTACATTTTATGCGCATTAA
>ML431560.1:6238-50170 GCA_005239525.1 Nicotiana knightiana
ACACACAACTACTGCAGCGGGCAACCCCATCCAATATATATATATATATATATATATATATATATACTGCTGCAGCGTGCAACCCGATCCATATAGCATACGCTGCGGCGTGCACCCCGATCCATAATATAGTCGACTGCGCCCACTGGGGATGTACGGACTCCGGAAGGGCTCCTACAACCCAAGCGCTATATTTGCTATGGCGTGCAACCCGATCTATATATAATGTATATTTTTGCGGCGTGCAACCCGATCCATATATAATCTATATTGCTGCGGCGTGCTGCCCGATCCATATGTAATATATAATATATATATTGCTACAACGTGCAACCCGATCCATAACTATGCTCACATACTCGGCTCTTGGCCTCACTCAGCCATCCTCACAAGCCATTCGGGCAGTTCATCTCAACTCACGGGACTCAGTCCAAAATACCTCTCATAGTTTCAATACAGTGTGATAACAGTGAAAATAACAACAAGTGGTAAACATGACTGAGTTCACAAATGTTCTATCAGGATGGTGTGAGAATAGTGTAAAAATGCCCCTGAGGGTCTAAACAGGTCGGCACGATATGGCTCAAAGCCCATAAACAAGTATAAACTTCTGAAATACAAGATGTCGTAAGGTTTCAACTCGAATACGCGGCTTAATAGTCGCTACGGGATGGACCAAGTCACAATCCCTATCGGTGCACGCCCATACTCTCGTCACCTAACATGTGTGTCATCTCATTTACCAAAACAATATAAAATACCAGGGTTTCATACCCTCAGGGTTAGAGTTACAATCGTTACTTACCTCAAAATAGCCCAAAAGCTACTCCGCGATGCTCTTTCCCCTCGAATTGACTCCCAAATGCTCCGAGTCTAACACAAATCAGATCAATAACATCAAAATATGCTAGGGAGATGAACCCCAATCGAAAACTATCAAAATTAGGCACAATTCCCGAAATTAGCAAAACCCGAGCCCCCGGCCCACGTCTAGGAATTCGATGAAAATTGCGTCACAAGAATCCTTATCCCTTCCCGAGTCTACACATATAAATTGCATCAAAATTCGACCACAAACAACTCCTAAAGTCCTTAATTACAAGTCTCAATTTCCCAAGCTCTAAACCCCCAATTTATGCCATGTAATCCAAAAATTCCAAGCCTAATCCGTCACATAATAACATAGAAACGAGTTTATAGTCCGAGAAACTTACCTCCACTGATGACTCTCGAAATCCTCCTTCAAATTGCTCCCAAATTGGCTCAACCCGCATGAAGAAAAATGCCAAAATTTCGCGGAGGCACCTATTTATATTTCCTGCCCAGTTAATCCGCACCTGCGGTCCCAGGTACGCACCTATGGAATTCAACTAAAAGTCCAAATCTCGCACCTGTGACTCCTTTTCCGCACCTGCGACTCTGCAGGTGCGGTCCCTCACTGAGCTGCCCAAATTCCACATCTGCAGATTCCTTTCCTCTTATGCGGGCCTGCACCTGCGGTTCCCCATCCGCAGGTGCGGCCGCACCAGTAAAGTGGCACCAACAGCAGCTTTGTGGCAATTTCCTAAGTCCAAACCTCCGTTAACCACCCGAAATCAATCCCGAGCCCCTCGGGACACCAACCAAGCATACCAACACATCCCATAACCTCATTCAAACTTAGTCGAGCCTCCAAAACACCAAAAATAACACAAAACACCAAAATCACATCAAATTCAAGCCTATGAACTTTGGAACTTCTAAATTCCGCCAATGATGCTGAAACTAACCAACACACATCCGATTGACCTGGAAATTTGCGCACATATCCAAAAGGACATTACAAACCTGCTCCAACTTCCGGAGTTCCATTCCGACCCGGTAGCCTATTTTTCCCTACCGACCGGAAATCGCCAAAAACTAACTTTCGCTAATTCAAGCCTAATTCCTCACCGAACGTCAGAACTTCATTCCGAACACACTCCTAAGTCCCAAATCACCTAACAAAGCTATCCGAGCCATAAAATCCACATTCGGAGGTAGTTTACCAATAAGTCAACTCCTAGTTGACTTTTTCAACTATTAAGTTAATTTAAGAGACTAAGTGTCTCCGTTCTCACCACGACCACTCTGAACCTGAACCAACCGACCCAACACAACATAAATAGGCTAAGCAACATATGATAAAGTAGAAACGGGGAAACGAGGCTAATCTCACGGAACGACCAACCTGGTCGTTACATCCTCCCCCTCTTAAACAAACGTTCGTCATTGAGCGGGTCTAGAAGCATACCTGGAGTCTTGAATAAGTGAGGATATCTGCTTCGCATCTCCCGCTCGGTCTTCCAGTGTCACGACCCCAAATCCTAAACCGGCCATGATGGCGCCTATAGTGGAACTAGGCTAGCCAACAATCACATATTTACAATTTCTTTCCAAAATTTCTAACTCATTATCCCACATTTCATAAACGTATATAAATTACTGAATCTATTAGGAAAAACAAACAGTTAAACAGTCTAAAACCATCCCCAAGATCCGGAGTCAACATGTCATGAGCATCTAAGGAATATACCAAAAAATCTACTATTATAATACAAAACCTCGGAATGAAGAACTAGGTGCAAAATAAGAAAGGGAAAACAGAGATGTCGCGGAAACTGAACAACTACCTCTATGTCCCAACTCCGGATCTGCACGAAAATAGATGACTAACGCTCGGTATTAGCACCTGTATCTGCACACAGGGGTGCAGGGAGTAATGTGAGTACGCCAACTCAGTAGTAATGGAAATAAATCAAGTCTAAGCAGTAAGAAACATATAAAATCAAATCATCAGTTCACAATAAGCATAGCCTTTCTTTCCAATAGTATATACATATATATCTGAAATCAACATGCCTTAAAATCCAACTTCAGAAAAATCCTTTGAAAAGTGTGTTTTCCAACAATTTCAGAAATAAAAATACCTGAAGAATTAAGTGTAAAATGAAATAAGTCATAAGTATCCCCTAGGGCCAAAACATGAATCATAAATCACCCCTCGGGCAGAACATCACCCAACATATCTCACAGTCACTCAGTATAAGCCCCTCGGGCAACTTCACTGTCATTCATGCCTCCCAATCACTCGTCACTCGTCACTCGACACACGACACTCGGCACTTGGCACTCGCACTCAATAGGTACATGCGCTCACTGGGGGTGTGTACAGACTCTGGAGGGGCTCCTTCAGCCCAAGCACTAAAATCAAGCCACCTCGTGGCATATCATATCCTCACAATCAGGCCCTCGGCCTCACTCAGTCAGCAACTCTCAAAAGTCCCTCGGGCATATCAGTAAAATGGGGTACTCGACCCAAAAACATCATTTTATATCTCAAAATAGTGTAAATAAGGCTGAGTTTCAAAATCAGTTAAACATAACATGACTGAGTGTAAATCATAAGTCAACACAGTGAGGAAAATAACAATAAAAATCCCCCAAGGGGTCTAAACAAGTCGACACGAGGCCCCAAACATGGCTTATAGCCCAAATATAGCAATAGTTTTAGAACATAATTTAACATATGATTTAGAGTAAAAATATGCAACTCAATAATTTCCGAGGAGAGGACCAAGTCCAATCCAAAAATCAGTGCACGCCACATACTCATTATCCGACATGTGCGCCATTCTAAAAATAGTGAGAAAATACGAAGTCCGGGGTTTCATACCCTCAGGACAAGATTTATAGCCATTACTTACCTCCACCCGGGCCAAAATACTAATCCTCAATGCTCTTGCCCCTCGAACTGGCTCCCTATTGCTCCGAATCTAACAAAAACCAGATTAACATCATCAATATACGCTAAATGAACAAGGCTCAAACAAAAACTATCAATTTTAGGCACAATTCTCGAAATTGGTATATCTGAGCCCCGGACCCACGTCTCAGAATTCTATAAAATTTACATCATAAGAATCATCATTCTCCCACGATTCTATACATACCAAAACACCAAAATTGGACCACAATTTCCCACTCAAATCATCAAAAGAAATTTTCAATTCTCATGCACCTAACCTCCCCAATATTGGGTTTAAATCCAACTAATTTCTGGTTTAATTACTTAGAAAACAACATAGAATCGAGTTATGAAGTCAAAAATCTTACCTCCAAGTGTTTCCCTTCGATTTCCCCTTCAATTTCTCTCAAAAAGATCCAAACCCGCTCAATAATGGAGGAAAAATAGACTAAATTCGCAAAAATGGCCTTTTATAACACACTGCCCAACACTATATATTCCTTCAGTGCGATCGTGTCTCCAGCTACGCATTCGCGATGCATAGTCCAAACCCATGCAAAGCGTTCGCATACACACACACGCGTTCGCATAGCTCAAGCATCCATCCCTCTCACGCGCCTCAGAACACCTATGCGATTGCACAAGGAAAAACGTGATCGCACTGCTCAAGACCGCCCAACCTATGCGATCGAAAAACTTATTAGGCGATCGCATAGAATAAATCAACCTTCCTCAATATTTACTCTACACGATTGCGGATGAACTCACGCGATCGCAATGAACAAACCACTGCTGCTAAAACACCAGAAAAACTAGCAATCTTCCTAAGACCAAAAGTGCCCGTTTGAGCATCCGAAATACACCCGAGGCCCCCGGGACCTCAACCAAACCTATCAACATATCCCATAACATCATTCAAACTTAGTCGAGCCTTCAAAACACCAAAAACAACACAAAACACCAAAATCACATCAAATTCAAGACTATGAACTTTGAAATTTCTAAATTTCACCAAAGATGCCGAAACCATCCAAAACACACCCGATTGACCTGAAAATTTGCACACATATCCAAAATGAAATTACGAACCTGCTCCAACTCCCATAATTCAATTCCGACCCCGATAGCCTATTTTCCCCTGCCGACCGGAAATCGCCAAAAACTAACTTTCGCCAATTCAAGCCTAATTCTACACCGGACATCAAAACTTCATTCCGAACACACTCCTAAGTCCCAAATCACCTAACGAAGCTGTCCAAGCCATAAAATCTACATTCCAAGGTTGTTTACCAATAAGTCAACTCCTAATTGACTTTTTCAACTATTAAGCCAATTTAAGAGACTAAGTGTCTCAGTTCTCACCACGACCATTCCGAACCCGAACCAACCGACCCAATACAACATAAATAGGCTAAGAAACATATGATAAAGCAAAAATAGGGGAAACGAGGCTAATCTCACGGAACGACCGGCCGGGTCATTACACCCAGGTGGTATCCTCCACCGGCTGCCCCTTCCACTGAACCTTCACTGAAGCTATATCCTTAGACCTCATCTTTCTGACATGATGACCCAAAATAGCCACTTGCTCTACCTCATATGAAATATCACCCTCGAGATAAACTGTGCTGAAGTCCAAAACATGAGACGGGTCACCAACATACTTCCGGAGCATCGGAACATGGAACACTGGATGAATACTCAATAAGCTGGGAGGCATGGAAAGCCTATACGCCACCTCCCCAATCCTCTAAAGCACCTCAAAAGGCCCAATGAACTGGGGACTCAGCTTTCCCCTCTTCCCGAACCTCATAACAACGTTCATGGGTGACACCTTCAGCAACACTTCTCCCCAACCATGAAAGACACATCTCGGACCTTCCGGTCTGCATAACTCTTCTGCCTAGACTGCACCGTGCGAAGCCGCTCTTGGATCAACTTCACCTTACCCAACGCATTCTGAACCAAGTCTGTGCCCAATAGCCTAGCCTCGCCCGGCTCAAACTAACCAACCAGAGATCTGCACCTCCTACCATATAAAGCCTCATACAGAGCCATCTGGATACTCGACTCATAACTATTATTATATGCAAACTCCGCGCGTGGAAATTACTGGTCCCATAAACCCCCAAAATCAATGACATAGGCACACGACATATCCTCCAAAATCTGAATAGTACGCTCCGACTACCCGTCGGTCTGAGGATGAAACACTGTGCTCAACTCAACCTGAGTACCTAACTCCCTCTGCACGACCCTCCAAAACTGAGATGTGAACTGAGTACCTCTATCAGAAATGATAGAAACTGGAACCCCATGCAATCGGAAGATCTCCCTGATATAAATCTCAACTAACCGTTCCGAAGAATAAGTAGTACCAACAGTAATGAAGTGCGCAGGCTTGGTCAGCCAATCCACAATAACCCATATAGCATCAAACCTCCTCGAAATCCGTGGAAGCCCAACTATGAAGTCCATGGTGATCCGCTCCCACTTCCACTCCGGAATATCCAATCTCTGAAGCAATCCAACCGGCCTCTGGTGCTCATACTTGACCTGCTGATAGTTGAGAGACCGAGCCATGAACTTAACAATATCCCTCTTCATTCGCCTCCACCAATAATGTTGTCTCAGATCCTAATACATCTTTGCGGCACCCGGATGGATGGAATACCGCGAACTATGGGCCTCAGCTAGAACCAAATATCGAAGTCCATCCACATTGGGCACGCAAAACTCAGCCCTGCATCCTCATGACCCCATCATCACCAATAAACACATCCTTGGCATCACCACGACAGACCCTGTCCTGAATAACGAGCAAGTGTGGATCATCATACTGGCATGCTCTAATCTAATCATAAGGAGAAGACTTGGAGGCTACACAAGCCAATACCCGCGGGGGCTTTGATAGATCCAATCTCACCAACTAACCCGCTAAAGCATGAACATCAAGTGCTAATGTCCGCTCTGCTACTTGAAGGTAGGCTAGATTCCCCAAACTCTCCGCCCTGCGACTCAGGGCATCGGGCACTACATTGGCCTTCCCCGGATAATATAAAATAGTGTGGTTATAATCCTTGAGAAGATCCGACCACCTCCTCTAATGCAAATTCAGATCCTTCTGCTTAAGCAGATGCTGCAAACTACAGTGATCAGTGAAAATCTCACAATGCACTCCATACAAATAATGACGCCAAATCTACAAGGCATGGACAATAGCTGCTAGCTCAAGATCGTGCACTGGATGATTCTTCTCGTGCATTTTCAACTGTCTGGACGCATAGGCAATCACCCTACCATCCTGCATCAAAACCGCTCCAAGGCCAACTCTCGAGGCATCACAGTAAACTGTATAAGAACCTGAACCCGTAGGCAAAACCAACACCGGAGCTGTAGTCAAAGCTAACTTGAGCATCTGAAAGCTCTCCTCACACTCCTCAGTCCACCTGAACTGAGCACCCTTCTGGGTCAGCCTGGTCATAGGTGCTGCAACAGATGAAAATCCCTTTACAAAATGACGATAGTACCCTACCAAACCAAGGAAACTACGAATCTCGGTAGCTGATGACGGTCTAGGCCAGCTCCGCACCGCCTCTATCTTCTTTGGGTCAACCTGAATACCCTCACTGGACACCACGTGCCCCAAGAACTCTACTGAGTCAAGCCAGAACTGACACTTCAAAATTTTGCATACAATCTCTTCTCCCTCAAGTTCTGAAGCACAACTCTCAAAGGCTGCTCATGTTCCTCTCGAGATTGGGAATACACCAAGATATCATCAATAACACGATAATGAAAGAATCTAGATAAGGACGGAATACACTGTGCATCAAGTGCATAAAGGCTGCTAGGGCATTGCTCAGACCTAATGACATAACTAGAAAGTCAAAACGACCATATCTAGTCCTGAAAGTAGTCTTCGGAATGTCTGGCCCCTGAATCTTCAACTGATGATAGCCGGAATGCAAGTAAATCTTGGAAAATACCCTGGCACCCTGCAACTGATCAAACAAGTCATCTATACGAGGGAAAGGATACCGATTTTTCTCTGTAACCCTGTTCAGCTGCCAATAATCAATACACATACGCATAGAACCATCCTTCTTCTTTACAAACAACACCGGTGCACCCCAAGGTGACACACTAGGCTGAATGAACCCCTTATCTAGGAGTTCCCGAAACTGCTCCTTTAATTCCTTTAGCTCCGCTGGTTCCATACGGTAAGGTGGAATAGAAATAGGTTGGGTGCCTGGCACTAGGTCAATACCAAAATCAATGTCCCTGTCAGGTGGTATGCCTGGCAGGTCTGCAGGAAACACGTCCGGAAAGTCACGGACCACAAGAACTGAATCAATAGCGGGAGTCTTACCACTGGAATCCCTCACAAAAGCCAGATACGATAAACACCCCTTCTCAACCATGCGCTGGGCCTTCAGGTAGGAAATCACCCTTCTAGGCACATACTCAGAAGAACCTCTCCACTCAACCCTCAGACATCCTGGCATAGTCACGGTCTTAGCGTGACAATCAAGAACAACATGACACGGAGATAACCAATCCATGCCCAATATCACATCAAAATCGACCATGCTGAGTAACAGTAGATCCACTCGGGTCTCCAGACCCTTAATACATATTACACACGACCGATACACACGTTCCACAACAATAGCATCGCCCACCAGAGTCAACACATGAGACGTAACTACAGACTCACGGGGCATATCCAGGAAATGGGCAAAATATGACGAGACATAAGAATATGTAGAACTAGGGTCAAATAAAGCCAAATAATCTCGGCGACAGACTGAGACAATACCTGCGATCAGTGCATCGTAGGCCTTAGCATTTGGCCTGGCTGGAAATGCATACATACGGGCCTGACCTCCACCTGCTCGACCTCCCCCTCTAGGGCAGCCTCTAGCTGACTGACTACCACCCCTAGCTATCTGGGCGGGTGGTGAAGTAACTGGAGCTGAAGTCAAGGACTGGCCCCTCTGCTGAGAAGAACCACCAGAACGACGGGGACACTGCCTCCACATGTGCCCAAACTCTCTGCACTCAAAACAACTCCCTGGAGCTGGAGATAGGGTCTGATAGAAACCCCTGGCACCAGAATGGCCACTAGAAGTATCATGCATAGAGGAACTCTGAACTGGTGGTGCTCGAGCTGCAGTCTAGGCTAGGAGGGAACCGAATGAATAACGACCTGGTTGAGAACCGCGGGGACCATGCCTCGAAGATGCACCACTATAGGCTGGGCAGATTGACTGAGTATGCCTGAATGAACAGCCTCTACCATGCTGAAACTACCCCTTGGAAGGAGCACCACTAGAACCACCCGATCCATGAGGCCTCTTGGCCTCCCTCTCCTCCCGCTCCTGGCGGCGAACCGACTCAATATCTCGAGAAATATCAACAAACTGCTCGAAACATCTTATACTCTCTCCCGAGTCATAAAAAGGTGGAGCTGATAAGTGAGGCCATCCACGAACCTCCTAATCCTCTCCCTATCAGTAGGGACCAACTCGGTGGCATGACGAGCCAACTCTGAAAACCGCATCTCATACTGCATCACTGATAGCTCCCCCTGACGCCGCTGATCAAAATGCCTGTGCTGCTCCTTCCTATGAGACTGGGGTACATACTTCCCAAGAAGATAGTGGAGAATTGCTGCCAGGTGAGGGGTGCTTCACCAACAGGCCTACGCCTCTCAAAATACTCCCACCAAGTGAAAGCATCACCAGAAAATTGAAAAGTAGCAAACGAGACCCCACTAGTCTCCAGAATCCCAGCAGTGCGCAGGATCCTCTGACACTTATCCAGAAAACCCTGGGCATCCTCGCCCTCGGCACCACTGAATGTCTGAGGCTTAAGTCTACTAAACCTCTCCAGTCTACACTCCTCGTCCTCTGGCATAGCCGGAACCACGAAGTCCCGAACTGGAGAACCAGGCTGGGCTAGAACCGCCCCCGGTGTTTGATGGCCCTGAGTAACCTTCTCAGGTGTCCGAGCAACTGGAGTCTGACTGCCTCCCCCGGCCTGAGAAGTAGCGGAAACTTCATGAGCAAGGGTGGTACACACAGTCAAGATCTGAGCCAAGGTCTCCTGAATACCCGGAATAACAATAGTCACTGCCGGTGCCTGAGCCTGTCCCGCTAGATTATCTGCTGTGGGAATCTGATCCTGAATAGTAGGGGAATCAACTGGTACTACCCTAGAGGCTACACGGGCTAGCCGCCTACCTCTACCACGACCTCGACTGTGGCCTCGACCTCTCGTTGGTCTAGCTGGTGGCTGATCACCCTGATCGGTAGCGCGAGTAATCACCATCTGTGAGAGAATGAAACAACAAAAGTTTATATTTCTAGAGTTAACAAAATGGCACGACAGAATTCAAGAAAAATGAGATTGTTCCTAAGGGTTCCGCAGCCTCTCGAAGATAAGTACAGACGTCTCCGTACCGATCCGCAAGACTCTATTAAACCTGCTCATGACCGTTCAGTCATATGTAACCTAGGCTCTGATACCAACTTGTCACGATCCGAAATCCTAAACCGACCGTGTTGGCGCCTATCGTGGAACTAGGCTAGCCAACAATCACATATTTACAGTTTCTTCACAAAATACCAACCATTTTCAACATTTCATAATGTTTATAGAATTACTGAATCCATTAGGCAAAATAAACAGTTAAACAGTCTAAAACCATCCCCAAGATCTGGAGTCAACATGTCATGAGCATCTAAGGAATATACCAAAAAGTCTACTATTATAATACAAAACCTCGAAACGAAGAACTAGGTGCAAAAAATAAAAGGGAAAATAGAGATGCTGTAGACGCTGAACAACTACCTCAATGTCCCAACTACGGCTCTACACGGAAATAGATGACTAACGCTCGGTATCAACACCTGTATCTGCACACAGGGGTGCAGGGAGTAATGTGAGTACGCCAACTCAGTAGTAATGGAAATAAATAAAGTCTAAGCAGTAAGAAACACATAAAATCATCAGTTCACAATAAGCATAACCTTTCTTTCCATTAGTATATACATATATATATGAAATCAACATGCCTTAAAATCCAACTTCAGAAAAATCCTTTGAAAAATGTGTTTTCCAACAATTTCAGAAATAAAAATACCTGAAGAATTTAGTGTAAAATGAAATAAGTCATAAGTAGCCTCTCAGGCCAAAACATGAATCATAAATCGCCCCTCGGGCAGAACATCGCTCATCATACCTCACAGCCACTCAGTATAAGCCCCTCGGGCAACCTCATTGTCACTCATGCCTCCCAATCACTCGTCACTCGGCAATAAGCACTCGACACTCGCACACAGTAGGTACCTGCGCTCACTGGGGGTATGTACAGACTCCGGAGGGGCTCCTTCAGCCCAAGCGCTAATATCAGGCCACCTCGTGGCATATCATATCCTCAAAATTAGGCCCTCGGCCTCACTCAGTCAACAACTCTCAAAAGCCCCTCAGGCGTATTAGGTAAACGGGGTATTTGACCCAAAAACATCATTTTATATCTCAAAGTAGTGTAAATAAGGCTGAGTTTCGAAATCAGTTAAACATCACATGACTGAGTGTAAATCATATGTCAACACAGTGAGGAAAATAGTAGTAAAACACCCCCAAGGGGTCTAAACAAGTCGGCACGAGGCCCTAAACATGGCTTATAGCCCAAATATAGCAATAGTTTTAGAACACAATTTAACATATGATTTAGAGTAAAAATACGCAACTCAATAGTTGCCGCGGAGAGAACCAAGTCCAATCCAAAAATTAGTGCACGCCACATACTCGTCATCCGACATGTGCGCCATTCTAAAAATAGTGAGAAAATACGAAGTCCGGGGTTTCATACCCTCAGGACAAGATTTATAGCCATTACTTACCTCCACCAGGGCCAAAATACTAATCCGTGATGCTCTTGCCCCTCGAACCGGCTCCCGATTGCTCCGAATCTAACCAAAACCAGATTAACATCATCAATATATGCTAAATGAACAAGGCTCAAACGAAAACTATCAATTTTAGGCACAATTCTCGAAATTGGCCAAACCCGATCCCCGGACCCACGTCTCAAAATTCTATAAAATTTACATCACAAGAATCCTAATCCTCCTACGATTCTATACATACCAAGAACACCAAAATCGGAGCACAATTGCCCTCTCAAATCATCAAAAGAAATTTCCAATTCTCATGCACCGAACCTCCCCAATTTTGGGTTTAAATCCAACTAATTTCCGTTTTAATTACTTAGAAAACAACATAGAATCGAGTTATGAAGTCAAAATATTACATCCAAGTGTTTCCCTTCGATTTCCCCTTCAATCCCTCTCAAAAAGCTCCGAACCCGCTGAACAATGGAGGAAAAATAGACTAAATTTGCAAAAATAGCCTTTTATAAAACACTGCCCAACACTATATATTCCTTCAGTGCGATCGCGTCTCCAGCTACACGTTCGTGATGCATAGTACAAACCCACTCTATGCGTTCGCATACACACACACGCGTTCGCATAGCTCAAACATCCATCCCTCTTACGCGCCTCAGAACACCTATGCGATCACACAAGGAACCATGCGACCTCACTGCTCAAGACTGCCCAACCTATGCAATCACAAACCTTCTTACGCGATCACATAGAACTAATCTGCCCGCCTCAATATTTACTCTATGCAATCTCGGATGAACTCACGCGATCGCAATGAACAAACCACTGCAGCTAAAACACCAGAAAAACCAACAATCTCCCCAAGACCAAAAGTGCCTGTATGAGCATCCAAAATACACCCGAGGCCTCCGGAACCTCAACCAAACCTACCAACATATCCCATAACATAATTCAAACTTAGTCGAGCCTTCAAAACACAAAAAATAATAATGCAAAAATACCAAAATCACATCAAATTGAAGCCTACGAACTTTGAAATTTCTAAGTTTCACCAAAGATGCCGAAACCATCCAAAACACATTCGATTGACCTGAAAATTTGCACACATATCCAAAATGATATTATAAACCTGCTCCAACTCCCGGAATTCCATTCCTACACTAATAGAGTATTTTCCCCTGCCGACCGGAAATCGCCAAAAACTAACTTTTGCCAATTCAAGCCTAATTCTACACCGGACATCAAAACTCCATTCCGAACACACTCCTAAGTACCTAATCACCTAAAGAATCTGTCCGAGCCATAAAATCTACATTCCAAGTTTGTTTACAATTAAGTCAAATCCCAGTTGACTTTTCCAACTATTAAGCCAATTTAAGAGACTAAGTGCCTCAATTCTCACCACGACTACTCTGAACCCGAACCAACCGACTCAATAAAATATAAATAGGCTAAGCAACATATGATAAATCAGAAACGGGGGAAACAGGGCTAATCTCACGAAACGACCGGCCGGGTCGTTACACCCAGGTGGCATCCTCCACCGGCTGCCCCCTCCACTGAACCTTCACTGAAGCTATATCCTTAGACCTCAGCTTTCTGACCTGACGACCCAAAATAGCCAGTGGCTCTACCTCATATGAGATATCACCAACATACTTCCGGAGCATCGAAACATGGAATACCAGATGAATACTCGATAAGTTGGGAGGCATGGCAAGTCTATAAGCCACCTCCCCAATTTTCTGAAGCTCCTCAAAAGGCCCATTAAACCGGGGACTCAGCTTTCCCCTCTTCCCGAACCTCATAACACCCTTCATGGGTGAAACCTTAAGAAGCACCTTCTCCCCAACCATGAAAGACACATCTCGGACCTTCCGTTCCGCATAACTCTTCTGCCTAGACTGATCCATGCGAAGGCGCTCCTGAATAAACTTCACCTTACCCAATGCATCCTGAACCAAGTCTGTGCCCAATAGCCTAGCCTCGCCCGGCTCAAACCAACCAACTAGAGATCTGCACCTCCTACCATATAAAGCCTCATACGGATCCATCTGGATACTTGACTGATAACTATTATTATATGCAAACTCCGCGATTGGTAGAAACTAGTCCCATGAACCCCCAAAATCAATGACACATGCATGCAACATATCCTCCAAACTCTGAATAGTATGCTCTGCCCGTCGATCTGAGAATGAAACGCTGTGCTCAACTCAACCTGAGTACCTAACTCCCTCTGCACGACCCTCCAAAACTGAGATGTGAACTTAGTACCTCTATCAGAAATGATAGAAATTGGAACCTCATGTAATCAGATAATCACCATGATATAAATCTTAGCTAACCGCTCCGAAGAATAAGTAGTACCAACAGTATGAAGTGCGCGGACTTGGTCAGCCGATCCACAATAACCCATATAACATAAAACCTCCTCGAAGTCCGTGGAATCCCAACTACAAAGTCTATGGTGATCCGCTCCCACTTCCACTCCGGAATATCCAATCTCTGAAGCAATCTGTTACACCTCGCGTTTTCGTATGTTAAAAGCTTCGTCTTCAGTTACTTGACGTAGACTCGGGTATGATGTCATCTTGAAGTTAACGTACTTACGCTATTTATAAGAAGTGATAAATAAGTGTTATGAAGGATAAATGGGTAAACGAATTAAAGAAAATGAGTTTCGTTGAAAGTGGCCAATTTGGGATAAAGTACGGGTCGAGCGATATTACCCGATAATTATGGACTAGTACTATACAAGGTACCATATAGCCGTGATAATATGATATATATAATGTATAAAGTATATATGAAGTATATTAAAAATAACTAAAATTTTTAGTAATTTGAGACAATATTTAAATTATGCGGGTAATTGATTAATTATTGGGTAACAGGACATTACCCAATTAATTAATAAGTGGATAAAACTTAATTAATTTTACTCCAAAGACATGCTGACATGGAACAAATAATGAGAACAACATTAACGTTACTCATTCTAAAGGAAAGCAAGAAAGCTTACTTTCTTAGTTTGAAAGGTTAGAAACTTATTTTCAATAAAGGAAAACGTTAGAAGAACAGAAGCTCCAATGTCTAGGAACTTCAACGCCAAGAACAGAAGCTGATTTCGTTCATCAGTTTCAAAACACAGAAGCTTAATCCGATTTTTGGGTTCTAAGTTCAATCTACGAGGGTTTCCACGGAATGTTATACGGAGTTTTTCCTACTCCAGGTATGTTAAGGCTATCCCTTCTTTCTTTTGGCATGGTCCAAATTATATTGAAGAAACGAGCAAACACACAGTTTTCATAAATTACTCTATTCATAGGAATACTAGGGGTGTCTATATTCTTGATTCCCCATGTGAATTATTATTATCTTCTGTTCATGGGTCCCAGAAAAATACGTATTTGATAATGTTTATCCGAAAGGCATATTGATTCTTATTGCATTATGAGAAAATCTTATTAATGCATTTCTTATGCATTTCATGCATTTATACATGTGCATTGACCCATGAATCAGACGGCATTATATACGCGTATACATGTATGTATATATATGTATATGGAATATGGGAAAGGTTATGTCGTTATATACACACCACCACCTGATTAGCTGGTATACATTGATGATTTGCCCACACTGGCCGAGATGATATGATGGGATGCCCTCAGAGGCTTAATGATGTTATGTATGTATAGACCTATGCCTTACATGACATTTATATGTACGTGCATGACATTATAAATATTTCAGGATTTGTAAAGTTATTCAGATTTACAGATGGGTTTCTTTATTCCATATTTTATCTATGTCTCTTATGTACTGATTTTTATGCCTTACATACTCAGTACATTATTCGTAATGATGCCCTATTTCCCGGGGCCTGCGTTTCATGCCCGCAGGTGCAGTTAGGCAAACTGACGGTCCCCCTTCTTAGGATCCCTGATCAGCGAGAGTTGGCGTGCTCCACTTAATCTAGAGCTGCTTTTGATTTTGGTACGATATATTTGTATATAGATATATATGGGTACGACGTGGCTCAGTCCCGTCATTGTACAATTATGTTTATATTAGAGGTCTGTAGACAGTATGTCTAGTTGGATAGTATGTGGCCTTGCCGGCTTCCAGTTTTGAGATATATAGTTGTCTATAGCAGCCTTGCTGTCTTGTCCTACGTATGTTGTACGTATATGTATGTATGCCTTTTTGTGCAGATTTCCTTCATGTACATTATTCTCGTAATTCAGCAGATGTTATTCAGGTTCATATCTTAGACACATGTTTAGGGGTGTTTGAGAGGTAGGACTCAGGCACCCATCGCGGCCCATCGGTTTGGGTCGTGACAAAAGTAGTATCAGAGCAGTTCTGTCCTAGGGTTTTCTACAGACCGTGTCTAGTAAAGTCTTGTTTATGGGTGTGTTGTGCACCACACTTATAGACAGGAGGCTACAATACATATAGGATGTTATCCTCTCTTCTTATCTTGGATCTTGCGATATAGGAATTCAGGTTCCTAACAATGTGTTACATTTTCAGCGATGCCTCCGAAGACTACATCCGCTAGCACGGGTCAGAAGGCTACGAAGGTGTTAGAAAGAGATATACTCTATACTATGGAGTCAGATCCATCATAGATCATGGGTTCTATTGAGGAGGATCCATCAGAGGATTCGTATGTCATCCGTTCGAGTTATTTCGACCACTCTGGGAGCAAATAGGGTGAGAGGAGTTCCGACCGCACCAAGGCCCTTAGTTTCATTATCACAACCCGTTGATCAGGGTATGAGGGGAGTATTGCATGGATTGGCAGAGCCGGGTTTCCTTCAGGCTCAAAACTATGTCAAGGTATTTGTGGACACCAGCTCTTCTGAGGTTCAAGATAGTCCACAGTCTTAGGAGTCCGTCAATCAAGGTTCATCGGTGTATGTTATGGGATAAGCAGAGGAAGAAGATAGTATTCGGGCCAAGAGGAGGAAGGTAACTGATAAGGGCATGGAGATTCCTCTTCGAAGTGTGTCCGATCGAGGTTCCTATATAGGACGAGGCAAGGACCCTCTACTTTAGACTTCCTCCAAGTGTCAGTTTTTGGTTAATGAGTTCCACCTCTTCTTGGAATATTACCAAGTTAGGTTCTAAATGTGTTAGGTTGTTTTATGAAGACGTAGGGAGACCCGTCCCGACTTTTATATATTATGGTTATGCCTACGTAGAGGTTTTGTAAACACTATCTCGTATATAGTTTTGGGTATGACATGTCTACGGCCTAGTCGACCCCTATGTATATAAGACCTTTTGTAAATTAGTTATGCAAATATTGTTACCTATATATATGGATGTGGCCCGAAATGGCCCGTGATAGATTTGATAATAAACAAGGATAAGATGCGTGGTGTTTGGTTGGGTAGGACGTGATATTTATAATAAGGTATGGATTGATTGGCCTTTTGTTATGCTAACATCAAGTGTAGATCAAAGATGGTTTGATTTCAGTTTCCAAGAGAGCCTATTTTAGAATGGAAAAGTAATAACGCATCGCCAAGAGGTAAATTTATCTCCTTTATCAAGATAAGGAAGATAATCAGAAAGGGCTATATTTATCACTGAGTTCGGGTTTAGGATGTGGAAGTAGAGTTACCAACCATTCAGTCCTTTCCTTTAATGAGTTTCCCAATGTTTTTCCCGATGAGCTTCCGGTATTTCCGCCAGAGCGAGAAATTGAGTTTTCCATTGACCTACTACCAGATACTCATCCAATATCTATTCCCCCTATAGAATGCCCCCCCACAGAGCTGAAAGAGTTAAATGAACAACTACATCGAACATTTCGAACTTTGGAGGTTTGTACCCCTCGGGCAGTTCGACATCAGGTTGGATACAAAGGTCTTCATAATTCAACCCTTCAATCCCCTTGGCCCCTTCAACAACCTGAACTCGGCTGGTCAGTTTCCTAAGCTCCTCGGCCAGGTTCCTAATATGTGAATCCTTTTTCTCAGACTCGGATGCCTGTGGGATAGGCGGAGTGGAGTGGGTCATGGTTTCCACATATATGTGATTGTTATAGGTGTGGAATTGGTCTTTTGTGGGGTTTTGAGGTTCTGGGATGAGTAGTGGGGTGATATTTGTGGTGTGTCAAGTATTGTACTGTGTTGGGAGAGTTTGGTTCTTTGGGGAGTGGTGTGATGGTGAGGTGCGGGATGATTTTACTGTCTTGGGATATTTTGTGGAGGTGCAGGGATTTGAGCATTTGGAAGGTTGACTTCAGGGACGTTGAGGAAAAATGACAAGTTGGCCAGATTCTAGACTTGATCGAGTTCTTCCTGAAAATTCAGATTTTTTTGCTCAAGTGGCGACATGTTCTCATGCAGGACCTGAATACCTCGGCCATCAGTGGCCTCTACCCTTTCAATCACATTATCCTTTCTGATGCCGCTGGACTCTTCCATCTTACTTTTGCCTTTGTATTTGCCCTTAGGAGGACTAGGGGGAGGAGTAGGTGGAGGGCCCTTGGATCTGGTGAGATAGGCTGATGATTCCAGAATGCACGAACTAACCTTTGGGGAGGGGAGTAAGAAAAAATAAAATAAAAAGGTAACCAAGTCAGTGAGGAATATGAAAAGAGTATTGCAGTATTTAAACACATAATGCGGAAATGAAAGCGTGTCCTAAGTTGGGGACCTCTTTGTGCCTGAGGTAGGCCTAGTGACAAACTGATTTGGAGAACTTTAAATGCTAAATGCCTCATTTTATTGATAATCAAATAGAAAAATCCCAAAGCGACAGACGAAAATAAAAATCACTAATGGGCATTGGCCTTATTACATTGTTAGAAAAATAAAGACATTCCTATCTACTTGGTCCCAGAAGGACCTTCCCCAGATTCGGCATTCCTGCTTTCTTCTAACAGCTTTCCCGGCTCGCGAAGTCCCAGCATCAGATAAGTTCTGGCTAGGTATCCCCCTTCAGCTCCCTTAACCTTTTGACAATCTTCAAACCTTTTGATGAACTTTTCTTCCAAATCGATTATACCTCATTCCAAATATCCTAGCCTCTTGTTGGAACTAATAACCATGTCCTTCCATTCCCCGATCAGTCTTTTGTTGGACTCATGTATCTTGTGGTGATCATCCTCATTTTCCCGGATCCTTCTACGCAATTGGTTGAACTTGACTTGTGCTTCAGCCCTTTCATCTACAACCCTGTGACCTCGGACGTATCCTGGCTTGCTCTGACCACCCAGATCTTCTTCTAACCAGCCCAGATAGAAAGGGGTATAACCGGCGTGATACCTGTCCGGATCGATGGTGTCTTTCTCAAGTATAACCTTGTAGTGCCATAGGTGCTGAGCTTGGCACTTGTAAGGAATGTCATTATTTTGAAAGTAGGCTTGGAGATGGCTAATCTTCTCGACCCTAGGGATGACTTGCTTCCTTCCTGCTTGCCTCATAACTCGAAGAGGGACGTAAGGGTATGTCCCCCTTAGACCAATTAGTACCAGAAATGATGCGTCTCGAGATCGAATGATGAACTCATCCGTTGGAAACCATTCGAACATCCATTGATCCTGTTCTTCAGTCATGTTATCAAAAAGCTCGACCCATCCTTCAGCATCTTCAGTTTGAGCGAACATGTCAAGGATATAGTTCATTCGCAAGCTTTGCTTCAGTTCGAAAGCGATGTGGTCATCCCACATTCAGCGGTAGATGTCCTATCGATATTCCCCCTTTTGGAGATGTTCTACAAGCCAGAGTTGAAGTAACACATTGCAACCTTCGAAATGCTTTGCTCCTTATTGACATTTTTCTAAGGCCCGGTACATATCTGCAATGATCATGGGCACAATGCATTGCCCATTTAACCCTTCCATTATGGTCTTAGTTACCATGGCTAACCTGGTATGGATCCTTTCTCTCTTCATCGGGAACACGATCAATCCCAAAAAGCAGACCATAAACTCGAACACTCGGTGATGGACGTGTCCCAGAGAGGTGATAGCAAACTCGTCATGGTAGGTACGGCATTATTTTGCTGTAGCCATACAGTTCGTACGAGTAGTCAAAAGGAATGCATGAATCCTCCAGACATACCAATTCCGCGTCCTTTTTCAGACCCATCATTTTGAGGAAACTTCTGCCTGTGCGGTTCTCAGGCATCAGCAACCCTAGAGTTTCCCATAATAGGTTAGCCAACCCTCCTATCTCTTCTATCCACGGTGCCATTTTGATGTTCCCAAAGCGGAACACAGATCTTTCGTGATCGCAGAACAGGGTAGCAACCTCTACTATCATTTTCTTAGGCTGGATTTCTAGAAGAGATGGTAGATTACCCGAGTGTTTCCTGACGATAGCTTTGTCGCTAGAGTGTAGATCCTCCCACCAACTTAGCAATTTTGGGTGGATGTTGGAGACCATGCTGAATCTGGGGACTTCGTGCCTAATTTTTTTCTGCAAAACAAATAGGTTAGGCCCTTATCCCCACCGGACTCGACTATTTAACGTCAATAATTTGCAGGAAGCATTTAGTTCTCCAAGTAAATGCACAAAACGTGTGGGCGTCCGTTTGGGTTTAGGGAAACCCGGTGGACTTTTGGATAAGGCTATCTTAAAAGCTACCGTGAGGACGACACTTTAGCTTTTAATAAGTTTGACCATGATACATGCAACAAGTCAACAGAGTAAGGATTCTATGGGGTTTTAGACTGGTACCCTTGAGTGGACAGCTCAAGGGGAAAGGCACGGAACCGTCGACTGCACCGTTGATCGACTAGTTTTACCGCTAATAAGCCTTTCCGAATTTAGTGGGTGATAATATAGGAAAGACGCAACCACTCATCAAGCGTTGCTATAGTATTTTGTTTGGCACGAGTGGAGTATGAATGTTGAGCATGATTTATGCAATAAGTATTAAAACAAGTTGTCACGTATTTGCACGTTAAAGAAAGCGGTAAAAACGGTAATAATGATTTAAAGCAGTTACAAAAAGGAAAAAAGAGACATGTCAATTACGTTTAGAAATAAATACTCGAAGTAAATAATTAATTACATGCAACGGGAATGGGAAAGGGTGCAAGTGTTTAAAATAAGGCATAAATTCACGAAACAATTTGAAATGGTAAAAGCCTATAATCCCCAGCAGAGTCGCCATGCTGTCGTGCAGCCTTTTTCCTCGTGAAGATCGGGTTTATGACATTGGTTGGGACAACTCGTTCCTTTTGGTAAAGGGGTTTGCATATTTTGAAGAGTCACCACCTAACTATTTTAACGGTGCGTTAGGACACCTAAGGAGTGCAATCATAACTACGTTGCTAACCAGAGATTTGGGTAAGGTCTTGAAATTATCCTAAGGGGAAGGTGTTAGGAACCCCTCAGGATCCAGAAGTGTGGTTCCCGGCCAAATGGTTGCGTGAATTTGTACAAATAACAAATAACAAGTAAAGGCTCAAATAGAGGGGATTTAAGTCTTAAACATACCGGTGTTTAGAAAAAAAAGTATGGGTAATTACGAACTACCGTATACAGGTGTCCTAGGTTTGTAATAATATGGATCACATCAATGAAATACCCGGTAATCACTCCTCGAAGAGGGGTTACACGTGGTATTAGCGCACCGGTCATCATATCCATATTCTACCCTTCTCGCCCCGTGAAGGTGATTAAAGTGTGTGTTGGTCCCAGATTCTATTGCGTGATATTACCCGTCCCATCCTATCAGTCCTGGAGGAGGTTAGGACTACTATCCTAAAAGGTGAGTACTAGACAGACCCTTAGGTTTAAAGGAAAAAATTCTAAGGCGACAAGCAAAGAACATATAGGACTACAATCAGTGGGAAACACATAGGAGCATATAGGAAGCTCAGATTTTCCTCCGCAGATAATGCATATAATTAGCACGACTCAAACACATATAAGGGCAGTATTGTTAATTAATATCCTAAGACATGGTATCTAGGTGAATTCAGAGGATAAACAGACAAGCAAACTTGTTTTATAACTCAAGGAAAACATGCTCTTAATCAGTTTGCCTACTGATTTAAAAGAAATACCTATTAGTGTTAAGCAGCACACACAAGAGAGACATATTTCAAATACTGAAAAAATTAGTCACCTAAGGCTTGCCTAGGCGGGGGCATTGTATATTAACAGAATTATTAAAGGAACTATTGCAAATTATTAATTAAACATGTCATTCTAGGTTGTTCAGAACACATAAGCATTACCAGTTTTTTTTTGAGAAAAACTGAGTGGGATGGTTATACTTTTCATACATAAGTAATTAGACTAAATGTAGTTGAGCGATTAGAGCCCTATAACATGATATCTAATGCACAAATAGAGATGTAGAATGATGCATATGCAGAATTCCTAAGCATGATTTCTAAATGCTCAGTATTAATCATGGTTTCAGAAGATGCTAGAATGATAATTTATTATAATGTTGTTTAGCCTAAGACAAGATTTCTAAGCGTACATGGCAGTGTGGAACATAACAGTAGAAAATACCATTTATTAGCAGGATTTTTCTAAGTAAAAGTGAACATGCTGAAACAGTAGGTATGAGACATAATAAACATGATTTCTAATGCATGAATTTGAACATATGGGCCTAAACATGATCTCTATTGCACAGACAGGAAATAAAATCAAACAACATGGTTTATAATGCATGAATTTTAACACATGGGCCTAAACATGATCTCTATTGCACAGATAGGAAATAAAATCAAACAACATGATTTCTAATGCATGAATTTTAAAACATGGGCCTAAACATGATCTCTATTGCACAAATAGGAAATAAAGTCTAATAGCATGATTTCTATCCCTTTAATAGCTAATGCATGCGTAGCTACCCATCCCTTTTCACTATCCATCCCTTGAGTTGTTTACAGATTATTATAGGCCAGAGAATTATGAATTACACAACCAAAGGAAAATAAGAAGTTACTTCTATAGGGAGCCTTCAATTAGGCCCAACTCTTCCAAACATCATTGCCTTATGGTATTGCATAGCCTTTTCATAATCCAGATGTGTCAGATTTCCCTAAGGACCTCAAGGGCTCCCGGGCAGTGCTCACACCCAGACATAGCCAAAGTATTAAACATGTGCAGTGTGGAAGTGCCAGCCTTGTGTGTCAGAGTTCAGAGGGTACTCAAAGGGTTCCCAAAGCAGTGCTCACACGAAAGGGGCTGAACTTAGAATTCTAAGAGTGTATGTGAGAGTGCTTTTTATTTAAAAGGATTTAAGTAAGGAATAGTTTTGAGAAAGGGTAAGTAAGAAAAAAGTTTTTTTTGAAGAAGGAAATAGAAGCTTAACATCACACACGGACCAATGATAGTCCAACAATCACAAATTGGGGTAAGGGGATTAGGGACAAATACAGAGCATGTAAGGGCATACATACAACAGGCAGATACGCACACATACATACAATCAGGAACTCCTAAGGGTCTAGAGGATTAGGGAGTATAGTGCTAGGTCAGATTAACACCTAAGGCCATGGTTAAACTAATGTACCAGTCATAGGCATGTAAGAAGTAGGTGCTAAGTGTACAGAAACATGCTGTTCATAAACAGATAAAGCCTAATTTAAACATGCAGAGGAGACTTCAGTATCCTAAAATACATGATGAAGAATAAGTAAGCAAGTTGGAAGCATGCTGAATCACAACAGTAATGAAACATGCTGGTTTGAGGACTGAAATATAAATTAGAACATACCAGTGAAGTGGAGAAAGCAATAACACAAACAGGAAAGTAGGAGAATGCACAATAGTTAGCCTTGGCTTGCAGCCGGCTAACCCAGAGTAGTAGTAATTAGCATAGAAGAGAGAGCAGAAAGTAATTGTGAGAGAGATTTTTTGAGTAGATTAGTTCGTGTGTGTGTGTGTGTGTTTGTGTGTGTGTGTGTGTATGAATAGAGTATATATAGTTTTGAAAACTTGATGAAAAATAAGGAAAGAACCAGAATTAACCAGTGATTGTGGGACTGAATATCAATCAGTACCCAATTAGCACAAGTATCCCTATAATTAAGGGAGTAATTCACACGGTCAATATTAAATAAGGAAAGAACCATATATAGCTTAGAGGAATATAAGAACAGTGTAAGTATAATAGGCAATTAGGTATCCCTTAATTGAAGGGGTTAAACTCAAACGGCTAGTAGGTAAAATTAATAATTAAGGAAAGTTCTAATGCCTGTAACACATAAGGAAACAATTTCACTCCTAATACAAACATGCAATTGAGGCTAGGTTAAGAAAATATCACCTAAGGAAATAGCAATCAATTAACAGTTAATCAATTATGTAACAAGGTAAGAAAACAAAGTTGGAAATAAGAACATCTCATAAGAAATCAGGGATTCAAAATTGGTACTAATTAAGGGATGGCCTCATGTATCTAAGGAAACATGCAGAATTAACAGAGGATATCGTATGAAAAATCAGTATAGTACTACTCATATCATTCAGGGATTCAAGAAAGTAGTGATTCAAGCAGGGTGAACACACAAGAAGCAGCAGAATCAAGGACCCAAATAGCATAGTGAAGCAACAATAATAAAGAAACATGGATTACTCATGGGAAACAGACACACATACAAATCGAAAGAAAAGACATGCTCAGCATTTAGAACACAGTGTTAAAACTAAATAAATCATGATTAAAAGTGATAAAACTTTTAAGCATATGAGAAAAATAACTTAAACTTCAAGAAATCGTTTGAAGAAAAGGTCTTAGAAACCCTAAGTGAAAAACTTGTTTAAAAATGGAGAACCTTTAAGAAAAAATGTAACAATACTCGTAATAAACCCGAATCTAGTGTAGATCTAAGAGAATAGGCAGGTTTTTGAAGAAAACATGTAAAAGCTTCATGATATACAAATATCTAAGACATATCTAAAGGAATCGTGAAAATACCAGGGGTTAGGGTTTCAGAGAGTTAAAAAAATGAGAAAAACCTTAAAGATGTTGTCAGCGTTAGCCGGAAAGTCATGGCTCTTACTCTGACGGTCGGAGGAGGCCGGAAGATGGCATGAGGGACCATAGGTAGGAGCTGAACCGCTCCAGGCTCGCCTGAGGGCCTTAGGGTGCCATTAGACCGGTGTAGGGTGAAGCAATAACCAGGAGACAGTGAAAGACCACCGCTTCTAGCGAGGAACTAGCCGGAGAAGACGAACAAACTCCATTGGAGGTGGAGAGACAAGGGAAGGTTCTAGAGAGAACCAGAGAGAGATAGAGAGAGAATGAGAGATTGGGAAATGAGGTGTCGGGGGGGGGGGGAAGGTCTAGGTTTANGTGGGATCTGGGCCGTTGATCTAATTGGATCAACGACTCAGATAGATCCGGGGTTGGTCCGGGTATGAATTAATTTGTGCTGGGTATGGAATTGGGTTGTTAAACTCTGATGGGTTGGGTTAGAATTAGGCTAGAATTTAAATATATGTGGCTAATTGTTAAACACCCCTTAAAAATAGATAAATAATTAAATAAAATTAGCTAGTAATCATATAAAATGAACATGATGCTAGATAAATGAAATTAAGGTAATTAATGAGTATAAAAAATATAAAATGAAATAATTATTGATTTAGATGGTATAAAATGTACAATTAGGCCATAGTTGCAAAGTTATTGTAATTATGGGCAAATAATGCCAAATTGGCTAATTTGTGAAATAATTAAATCCTAATAGGATTAAAAATGATATAATTGACTGGGGAATATTTTGAAATTCTTTATAATACAATTTAGGAATAATTATTGAATATAAAAAATACTGAATAAATTGGAAAAGGATTTAATAAAAATATGAAATTTTTTGAAAAAATACCAGTTATTATAAAGAGTGATTTTGGAGGTGTATATACAAATTAAAAAATAATTTGAGAAAAAATCGGCTATCAACATAGCCTGAATGAACTCAGAGGAATATACGACTAGTAATATTTCGAATAGATGAAATGCTACCTTGGTAGTAGAATAAAGGCGTAACTGTGATAAATAAAGGATGAAGTTTGGGCCTTCGAAGAGGGGAATTTCATGAATTGTGAAGGATTAGAATACCCATATAAGTGAACTCAGAAGGGAGCCATGTTTTAATGGACCGATGCTTGCGAACGGAGTTCCCAGGCATTGAAGGACAAAATAATTTCAGCACCGGTTCTACCGCTCCTAGAGGGGACCGATGGTTATGTTATCTATTGTGACACTTCAGGCGTTGGATTGGGTCGTGTGCTGATGCAGCATGGTAAAGTTCTAGCTTATTCTTCTAGACAACAAAGAACGCACGAGAAGAACTACCCGACCCACAATTTAGAGTTAGCCCTGGTGAGTCATGCACTAAAGACGTTGAGGCACTACTTGTATGGAATTCATGTTGATATCTATACGGATCATAAGAGCCTCTAGTATATCTTAAAAAATATTTTCACGTCAAAGAAGATCGTTTGAGCTACTTAAAGATTATGACATTGATATTTTATACCATCCGGGAAAGGCGAACGTAGGAGCCGATGCCCTGAGCCGTAGATCTATGGGTAGCCTGTTGTATTTACAGCCAGAAAAGAGGGGAATATCCCATGAGGTTCATCAGCTAGCTTGTCTTGGAGTTCGGTTACTAGACTCATGTGATGTTGGAATCACTATTCATGATACATCAACATCCTCTTTAGTAACTGAAGTAAAGAAACACCAGTATGAGGATCCTATGCTAGTTCATTATAGATATACCACTCTTCAAAAGGAGAAGACACCATTTGAAATTGTAGAAGATGGAGTCCTCAGATATCAAGGGAGATTATGTGTGCCTAATATTGCAGGGTTGCATCGGCAGGTTATGGGAGAAATTCACTATTCCTGTTATTCTATCCATCCAGGAGCGACAAAGATGTATAATGATATCAGGGAAGTATATTGGTGGGACGGCATGAAAAAGGATATAGCAGAATTTTGTTGCTTAGTGTCCTAACTGTCAGCAGGTTAAGATTGAGCATCAAAAACTCGGTGGATTATTGCAGGCTATGGAGATTCCGACTTGGAAATGGGAAATAGTCAATATGGATTTCATCATAGGCTTACCTTGTACCCAGCGTAAGTTCGATTCGATATGGGTGATTGTTGATAGGCTTACAAAGTCAACCCATTTTCTGCCCGTTAGAACTACATATTGCTCCGAGGATTATGCAAGGCTTTATATTAAGGAGATAGTACGACCGCATGGTGTCCCTGTATCTATTATCTCGGATAGAAGATCTAAATTTATAGCTAACTTCTGGAGGTCCCTCCAAAAAGGATTTGGGACTCAAGTAAGTCTTAGTACAACATTTCATCCCCAGACAGGCGGACAAGCTGAGCGTACTATTCAGACACTGGAAGATATGCTACGAGCTTGTGTGATAGACTTCAAAGGTAGTTGGGATGATCATCTGCCGCTTATTGAGTTCGCATATAATAATAGTTACCATTCCAGTATTCAGATGGCTCCATACAAAGCTCTTTACGGATGAAAGTGTAGGACTCCTATAGGGTGGTTCGATTTTGGAGAATCTGGATTACATGGGCCATACCTGTTTCAGCAAGCCATAGAAAAAGTCATGCTTATCCGGGATCGACTATTGACAACTCAGAGTCGTCAGAAGTCATTTTTGATGTGCAGCGACGAGATTTAGAGTTTGGGGTTGTTGACGGGGTATTATTAAAGGTGTCACCTATGAAGGGTGTGATGATGTTTGGCAAGAAAGGCAAACTTAGCCCACGATATATTGGGCCTTATTGGATCAATCAAAGAGTGGGCCAAGTAGCTTATGAGTTAGAATTGCCCTCAGAATTGGAGTCTGTCCATCCAGTTTTTCACGTATCTATGTTACAGAAATGCATGCCGAGTAGTGCCCAGGGATGATGTACAGATTACAGAGGACTTGTAATACGAGGAAATTCCGGTTGCAATCCTAAACCGACAAATACACAAGTTACCGAATAAGGAGGTAGCCTCCGTGAAAGTGCTTTGGAAGAACAACAATGTGGAAAAAAGAATGACATGGGAGGCCGAGGAAGACATGAAGTCTAGATATCCCTACTTATTTTCTCCTTCAGAGAAGGGTTCAACTGAGACGTCATAACCATAAGATACGTGTATAAATTCTTGTGTTGGTTATTGTCGTTGGTCGTGTGAGGCCATGGTCGTTATTCATAATTGTGGTCCTGTTTGGCGTTGGGTTATTAAGCTTCTACAGGGAGAGTTGGTAGTAGTGTTGTTACAAGGGCAACCCTTCCAAATATATATACATCACGGGGAGTTGAACATTCGAGGACGAATGTTTCTAGGGGGGAAGAATGTTACACCTCGCGGTTTTCGTACGTTAAAAGCTTCGTCTTCACTTATTTGGCGTAGACTCGGGGATGATATCATCTTGACGTTAACGTACTTACCCTATTTATAACAAGTGATAAATAAGTGTTATGAAGGATAAATGGGTACATGAATTAAAGAAAGCGAGTTTCGTTGAAAGTGGCCAATTTGGGATAAAGTACGGGTCGAGCGATACTGCCCGATAATTATGGACTAGTACCGTACAAGGTACCATATGGCCGTGATAATATGATATATATATATATAATGCCTAAGTATATATGAAGTATATTAAAAATAAGTAAAATTTTAATTAATTTGAGAAATTTTTTAAATTATGCGGGTAATTGATTAATTACCGGGTAACATGACATTACCCAGTTAACTAATAAGTGGATAAAACTTAATTAATTAATACTCCAAAGACATGTGGCAGCACTATCTTACCACATGAAATGATTAAGTAATTAAATATCCTAGGTGGATATCTATGATGTAATTGAATTAAACAACTAAAAGAATGGTTATCCAAAACAAGACATGTACAAGTCTTGATATATTTCAATATGGAACAAATAATGAGAACACATTAACATTACTCATTCTAAAGGAAATCAAGAAATCTTACTTTCTAAGTTTGAAAGGTTAGAAGCTAATTTTCAATAAAGGAAAACGTTAGAAGAACAGAAGCTCCAACGTCCAGGCACTTCAACACCAAGAACAGAAGCTGATTTCATTCATCAGTTTTAAAACGCAGCAACTTAATCCGATTTTTGGGTTCTAAGTTCAATCTACGAAGGTTTCCAACGGAATATTATACGGAGTTTTTCCTACTCCAGGTATGTTAAATCCATCCCTTATTTCTTTTGGCATGGTCCAAACTATATTGAAGAAATGAGCAAATGCATAGTTTTCATAAATTACTCTATTCATAGGAATAATAGGTGTGTCTATATTCTTGATTCCCCATGTGAATTATTATTATCTTCTATTCATGGGTCCCAGAAAAATACGTATTTGATAATGTTTATCTGAAAGGCATATTGATTTTTATGGCATTCTGAGAAAATCTTATTTACGTATTTCTTATGCATTTCATGTATTTATACATTTACATTGACCCATGACTCAGACGGCTTTATATCGCATATGTATGTATATATATATATATATATATATATATGTATGTATGTATATGTATATATATATATATATATATGTATATATATATATATCTATATATATATATATATATATGTATGTATATGTATATGGTATATGGAAAAGGTTATGGTGTTATATACGCACCACCACCTGATCAGCTGGTATACGTTGATGATTTGCCCATAGTGGCCAAGATGATATGATGGGATGCCCTTAGAGGCTTGATGATGTTATGTAAGTACAGAACCATGCATTACATGAAATTTATATGAACGTGCATGACATTATAAATGTTTCAAGATTTGTAAAGTTATTCCGATTTACAAACGGGTTTCTTTATTCCATATTTTATCTATGTCTCTTATGTACTGATTTTCATGCCTTACATACTCAGTACATTATTCGTACTGACACCCTATTTCCGGGGGCCTGCGTTTTATGCCCGCATGTGCAGTTAGGCAAACTTACGGTCCCCCTTCTTAGGATCCCTGATCAACGAGAGTTGGCGTGCTCCACTTAATCCGTAGCTGCTTTTGATTTTG
The DNA here is from genome assembly GCA_005239525.1 of Nicotiana knightiana. Taxonomy (NCBI): domain Eukaryota; kingdom Viridiplantae; phylum Streptophyta; class Magnoliopsida; order Solanales; family Solanaceae; genus Nicotiana; species Nicotiana knightiana. The sequence continues at coordinate 35,987 of ML431560.1, forward strand.
GTACGGTACATTTGTATATAGATATATATGGGTATGACGTGGCCCAGTCCCGTCTTTGTACAATTATGTTTCTATTAGAGGTCTGTAGACAGTATGTCTAGTTGGATAGTATGTGGCCTAGCCGGCTTCCAGTTTTGAGATGTATAATTGTCTATAGCAGCCTTGTCAGCTCGTCCTACGTATGTTGTACGTATATGTATGTTTGCCTTTTTGTGCAGATTTCCTTCATGTACGTTATTCTCGTAATTCAGTAGATGTTACTTAGGTTCATATCTTAGATACATGTTTAGGGGTGTTTGAGAGGTAGGACTCAAGCACCTGTCGCGGCCTATCGGTTTGGGTCGTGACAAAAGTGGTATCAGAGCAGTTCTGTCCTAGCGTTGTCTATAGACTGTGTCTAGTAGAGTCTTGTTTATGGGTGTGTTGTGAACCACACTTATAGATAGGAGGCTACATGACATATGGCATGTTATCCTCTCTTCTTATCTTAGATCGTGCAATATAAGAATTCATGTTCCTAACGATGTGTTACATTTTCAGCGATGCCTCCGAAGACTACAACCGCTAGCACGGGTCAGAAGGCTACGAAGGTGTTAGAAAGAGATATAAGTTATACTATGGAGTGAGACCCATCGGAGATCATGGGTTCTATTGAGGAGGATCCATCCGAGGATCCGTATGAGTCATCCGTTCGAGTTATTTCGACCACTCCGGCAGCAGATGGGGTGAGAGGAGTTCCGACCGCACCAAGACCCTTAGTTTCATTATCACAGCCCGTTGATCAGGTTATGAGGGAGTGTTGCATGGATTGGCAGACCTGGGTTTCCCTCAGGCTCAAAACTATGTCAAGGTATTTGCGGACACCAGCTCTTCTGAAGTTCTAGATAGTCCAAGTCTTGGGAGTCCGTCAATCAAGGTTCGTCGGTGTATGTTATGGGATACACAGAGGAAGAAGATAGTAGTCGGGCCAAGAGGAGGAAGGTAACTGATAAGGGCATGAAGATTCCGCTTCGAAGTGTGTCCGATCGAGGTTCTTATATAGGACGAGGCAAGGACCCTCTACTTTAGCCTTCCTCCAAGTGTTAGTTTTTGGTTAATGAGTTCCACTTCTTCTTGGAATATTACCAAGTTAGGGTTATAAATGTGTTAGGTTGTTTTATGAGGACGTAGGGAGCCCTGTCCTGACTTGTATATGTTATGGTTATGCCTACTTAGAGGTTTTTCATACACTATCTCGTATATAGTTTTGGGTATGACATGTCTACGGCCTAGTCGACCCCTATGTATATAAACCTTTTTGTAAATTAGTTATCCAAATATTGTTACCTATATATATGGATGTGGACCGAAATGGCCCGTGATAGATTTAATAATAAACAAGGATAAGATGCGTGGTGTTCGATTGGGTAGGACGTGATATTATAATAAGGTATGGATTGATCGGCCTTTTGTTATGCTAACATCAAGTGTAGATCAAGGATGGTTTGATTTAAGTTTCCAGGAGATCCTGTTTTTGAATGGAAAAGTAATAATGCATCGCCAAGAGGTAAATTTATCTCCTTTATCAAGATAAGGAAGATAATTAGAAAGGGCTATATTTATCACTGAGTTCGGGTTTGGGATGTGGAAGTAGAGTTACCAACCATTCAATCCTTTCCTGTAGTTAATGAGTTTCCCGATGAGCTTACGGTACTTCCGCCAGAGTGAGAAATTGAGTGTTTATTGACCTACTACCAGATACTCATCCAATATCTATTCCCCCTATAAAATGGCCCCCGCAGAGCTGAAAGAGTTAAAGGAACAACTACGGGGATTGCTTGAAAAAGGTTTTATCAGACCTAGTACGTCACCATAGGGACCACCTGTGTTATTTGTGAGGAATAAAGATGGTTCCTTACAGATGTGTATTAATTATAGACAGTTGAATAAGGTGACGATCAAGAATAAGTACCCCGCTCTTGAGGGTTGATGATTTATTTGATCACTTGCAAGGTGCCAAGTATTTTTCAAAGAAAGACTTGAGGTTCGGGTACCATCAGGTAAGGGTTAAGGAGGAAGATATCCCGAAGATAGCACTCCAGACTAGTTATGAGAACTTTGAGTTTTGTGTTATGTCGTTCGGTTGGACAAATGCCCCACATTATTCATGGATTTGATAAAACGTGTGTTCAGGCCCTTTTCAGATCTGTTCTTATTATATTTATCAATGATATATTGGTGTATTCTCGTTCAGAGGCTGAGAAAGCAAATAATTTGCGTACTGTGCTCGGATTTCTACAAAAGGAGAAGTTGTATGAAAAATTCTCTAAATATGAATTCTGGTTGATTTCTGTGGCCTTCCTTGGGCATATCATTTCGGGTGAAGGCATCTGGGTGGATACACAAAAGATTGGGGCAGTAAAGACTCGACCTAGACCCCTGACACCGAAAGAGGTTCATAGCTTCTCCATTTGACAGGTTATTACAGGAAACTTGTAACGAGACTTTCTTCTCTCTTAGCACCTTGACCCAAGTGGTATGTCGTGTTTCGCTTGATGTTCCAGAATAACATAAGGAAATCTATGGTACAAGAAAGTTGAAGGAAGGTTGCGAATAAATATAAACAGAGATGTGTGGGTCGCAAGTTAAAGTATGGTAGACAAGGTTTTAAGAAGAGAGGAGGAAGAATAAGAAAAAGATGAGTAAAAAGGGGATGACAATGGATAAGTCCTTGGGGTTAAGATCATAAGAGAGCTGATGGCTTCTCTAAATTATAAAAAGGCTCAGTATAGCCTGAATGAACTCAGAGGAGTCTAAGACTAGTAACATTTCGAATAGATGAAATGCTACCCTGGTAGTGGAATAAAGGCGTAACTGTGATAAATAAAGGATGAAGTTTGGGCCTTCGAAGAGGGGAATTTCGTGAATTGTGAAGGATTAGAATACCCATATAAGTGAACTCAGAAGGTATCCAAGTTTTAATGGACCAATACTTGCGAACGGAGTTCCCAGGCATTGAAGGACAAAATAATTTCAGCACCGGTTCTACCGCTCCCAGAAGGGACCGATGGTTATGTTATCTATTGTGACACTTCAGGCGCTGACTTGGGTCGTGTGCTGATGCAGCATGGTAAGGTTGTAGCTTATTCTTATAGACAACTAAGAATGCATGAGAAGAACTACCCGACACACGATTTAGATTTAGCCCTGGTGAGTCATGCACTAAAGACGTGGAGGCACTACTTGTATGGAATTCGTGTTGATATCTATGCGGATCATAAGAGCCTCCAGTATATCTTAAAAAAAATATATTTTTACGTCAAAGAAGATGGTTGGAGATACTTAAAGATTATGACGTTGATATTTTATACCATCCGAGAAAGACGAACGTAGTAGCCGATGCCCTGAGCCGTAGATCTATGGGTAGCCTGTCATATTTACAGCCAGAAAAGAGGGGAATAGCCCATGAGGTTCATCAGCTAGCTAGTCTTGGAGTTCGGTTACTGGACTCATGTGATGTTGGAATCACTATTCAGGATAAAACAACATCCTCTTTAGTAACTGAAGTAAAGGAACGCCAGTGTGAGGATCCTATGCTAGTTCATTATAGAGATACCACTCTTCAAAAAGAGAAGACACCATTTGAAATTATAGAAGATGGAGTCCTCACATATCAAGGGCGATTATGTGTGCCTAATATTGCAGGGCTGCGTCGGCAGGTTATGGGAGAAATTCACTATTCCTGTTATTCTATCCATCCATGAGCGACAAAGATGTATCATGATATCAGGGAAATATATTGGTGGGATGAAATGAAAAAGGATATAGAAGAATTTGTTGCTTAATATCCTAACTGTCAGCAGGTTAAGATTGAGCATCAGAAACCCCGTGGATTATTGCAGGCTATGGAGATTCCGACTTGGAAATGGGAAATAGTCAATATGGATTTCATCGTAGGCTTAACTCGTACCCAGTGTAAGTTCGATTCGATATGGGTGATTGTTGATAGGCTTACAAAGTCAGCCCATTTTCTGCGCGTTAGAACTACATATTGCTCCGAGGATTATGCAAGGCTTTATATTAAGGAGATAGTACGACTGCATGGTGTTCCTGTATCTATTATCTTGGATAGAAGAGCTAAATTTACGGCTAACTTCTGGAGGTCCCTCCAAAAGGATTTGGGACTCAAGTAAGTCTTAGTACAACATTTCATCCCCAGACAGACGGACAGGCTAAGCGTACTATTAAGACATTGGAAGATATGCTACGAGCTTGTGTGATAGACTTCAAAGGTAGTTGGGATGATCATCTGCCGCTTATTGAGTTCACATATAATAATAGTTACCATTCCAGTATTCAGATGGCTCCATACAAAGCTATTTACGGACGAAAGTGTAGGACTCCTATAGGGTGGTTCGATTTTGGAGAATCTGGATTACATGGGCCATACCTGTTTCACCAAGCCATAGAAAAAGTCATGCTTATCCGGGATCGACTATTGACAACTCAGAGTCGTCAGAAGTCATTTCTGATGTGCGGCGACGAGATTTAGAGTTCGGGGTTGTTGACGGGGTATTCTTAAAGGTGTTACCTATGAAGGGTGTGATGAGGTTTGGCAAGAAAGGCAAACTTAGCCCAGGATATATTGGGCTTTATTGGATCAATCGGAAAGTGGGCCAAGTAGCTTATGAGTTAGAATTGCCCTCAGAATTGGAGTCTGTCCATCCGATTTTTCACGTATTTATGTTACGGAAATGCATACCCGAGTAGTGCCCACAGATGATGTACAGATTACAGAGGACTTTTCATACGAGGAAATTCCGGTTGCCATCCTAAACCGACAAATACACAAGCTACAGAATAAGGAGGTAGCCTCCGTGAAAGTGCTTTGGAAGAACAACAATGTGGAAAAAAGAATGACTTGGGAGGCCGAGGACGACATGAAGTCTAGATATCCCTACTTATTTCCTCCTTCAGAGAAGGGTCCGACTGAGACGTCATATCCATAAGATACGTGTATAAATGCTTGTGTTGGTTATTGTCGTTGGTCGTGTGAGGCCATGGTCATTATTCATAATTGTGGTCCTGTGTGGCGTTGGGTTATTAAGATTCTACAGGGAGAGTTGGTAGTAGTGTTGTTAAAAGGGAAACCCTTCATAGATATATAGATCACAGGGAGTTGAACATTCAAGGACGAATGTTTCTAAGGGGGTAAGAATGTTACACCTTGCGTTTTCGTACGTTAAAAGCTTCGTCTTTAGTTACTTGGCGTAGACTCGGGGATGATATCATCTTGACGTTAACGTACTTACGCTATTTATGAAAAGTGATAAATAAGTGTTATGAAGGATAAAGGGGTACCCGAATTAAAGAAAATGAGTTTCGTTGAAAGTGGCCAATTTAGGATAAAGTACGGGTCCAGCGGTACTACCCGATTATTATGGACTAGTACCATACAAGGTACCATATGGCCGTGATAATATGATATATATAATGTATAAAGTATATATGAAGTATATTAAAAATAAGTAAAATTTTAAGTAATTTGAGACAATTTTTAAATTTTACGGGTAATTGATTAATTACTGGGTAACAGGACATTACCCAGTTAACTAATATGTGGATAAAACATAATTAATTATACTCCAAAGACATGTGGCAGCACTATCTTACCACATGAAGTAACTAAATAATTAAACATCCTATGTGGTTATCTATGATGTAATTGAATTAAACAACTAAAAGAATGGTTATCAAAAACAAGACATGTACAAGTCTTGATATATTTCAACATGGAACAAATAATGAGAACACATTAACGTTACTCATTCTAAAGGAAATCAAGAAATCTTACTTTCTTAGTTTGAAAGGTTAGAAGCTAATTTTCAATAAAGGAAAACGTTAGAAGAACAGAAGCTCCAACGTCCAGGCACTTCAACGCCAAGAACAGAAGCTGATTTCATTCATTAGTTTCAAAACGCAGAAGCTTAATCCGATTTTTGGGTTCTAAGCTCAATCTACGAAGGTTTCCAACGGAATATTATATGGAGTTTTTCCTACTCCAGGTATGTTAAGGGCATCCCTTCTTTCTTTTGGCATGGTCCAAATTATATTGAAGAAACGAGCAAACGCACAATTTCCATAAATTACTCTATTCATAGGAATACTAGGGGTGTCTATATTCTTGATTCACCATGTGAATTATTATTATATTTTGTTCATGGGTCCGAGAAAAATACGTATTTGATAATGTTTATCCGAAAGGCATATTGATTTTTATGGCATTATGAGAAAATCTTATTAACGTATTTCTTATGCATTTCATACATTTATACATGTACATTGACCCATGACTCAGACGGCTTTATATACGCGTATATATGTATGTATATATATATATGGGATATGAGAAAGGTTATGGCGTTTATACGCACCACCACCTGATCCGCTGGTATACGTCGATGATTTTCCCACAGTGGCCGAGATGATATGATGGGATGCCCTCAGAGGCTTGATGATGTTATGTACGTATAGACCTATGTATTACATGACATTTATATGCACGTGCATGACATTATAAATGTTTCAGGATTTGTAAAGTTATTCAGATTTAAAGATGGGTTTCCTTATTCCATATTTCATCTATGTCTCTTATGTACTGATTTTCATTCCTTACATACTCAGTACATTATTCGTACTGACACCCTATTTCCCGGGGCGTGCGTTTCATGCTCGCAAGTGCAATTACGCAAACTGGCGTCCCCCTTCTTAGGATCCCTGATCAGCAAGAGTTGGCGTGCTCAACTTATTCTGGAGTTGCTTTTGATTTTGGTACGATATGTTTGTATATAGTTATATATGGGTATGATGTGGCTCAGTCCCGTCTTTGTACATTTATGTTTCTATTAGAGGTCTGTAGACAATATGTCTAGTTGGATAGTATGTGGCATTGCCGGCTTCCAGTTTTGAGATGTATAGTTTTCTATAGAAGCCTTGTCGGATCGTCCTACGTATGTTGTACGTATATGTATGTATTCCTTTTTGTGCATATTTCCTTCATGTACGTTATTCTTGTAATTCAACAGCTGTTATTCAGGTTCATATCTTAGACGCATGTCTAGGGGTGTTTGAGAGGTAGGACTCAGGCACCCGTCGCGGCCCATCGGTTTGGGTCGTGACACAATCCACCCGACCTCTGGTGCTCATACTTGACCTGCTAACAGTTGAGACACCGAGCCACGAACTCCACAAGGATCCTGAACCCGTAGGCAAAATCAATACCAGAGCTGTAGTCAAAGCTGACTTGAGCCTCTGCAAGCTCTCCTCACACGCCTCAATCAACCTGAACTGATCACCCTTCTGGGTCAGTCTCGTCATATGTGCTGCAATAGATGAAAATCCCTCTACGAAACAACGATCGTACCCTGCCAAACCAAGGAAACTACGAATCTCGGTAGCTGATGACGGTCTAAGCCAGCTCTGCACCGTCTCTATCTTCTTCGGATCAACCTGAATACCCTCACTGGACACCACGTGCCCCAAGAACACTACTAAATCAAGACAGAACTCACACTTCGAAAATTTTGCATACAATCTCTTTTCCCTCAAGGTCTGAAGCACAACTCTCAAATGCTGCTCATGATCCTCCCGAGATCGGGAATACACCAAGATATCGTCAATAAACACGATGATGAAAGAGTCCATATAAGGCCGGAATACACTATGCATCAAGTGCACAAAGGCTTCCTGGGCATTGGTCAGCCTGAAAGACATAACCGGAAGCTCATAATGACCATATCTAGTCCTGAAAGCAGTCTTCGGAAAGTCTAGCCCCCGAATCTTCAACTAATGATAGCCGGAACGCAAGTCAATCTTGGAAAAAACCCTATAACCCTGCAATTATTCAAACAAGTCATCTATACGAGGCAAGGGATATCGGTTCTTCACTGTAACCCTGTTCAGTTGTTGATAATCAATACACATACGCATAGAACCATCCTTCTTCTTCACGAACAACACCGGTGCAACCCAAGGTGACACACTAGGCCGAATGAACCCCTTATCTAGGAGTTCCTGAAGCTGCTCCTTTAATTTCTTTAGCTCCACTAGTGCCATACGATAAGGTGGAATAGAAATAGGCTGGGCGCTTGGCACCAAGTCCATACCAAAATTAATGTCCCTGTCAGGTGGCATGCCTGGCAGGTCTGCAGGAAACACGTCCGAAAAGTCACAGACCATAGGAACCGAATCAATAGCAGGAGTCTTACCACTGACATCCCTCACAAAAGCCAGATAAGATAAACACCCCTTCTCAACCATGCGCTGGGCCTTCAGGTAGGAAATCACCCTGCTAGGCATATAGTCAGAAGAACCTCTCCACTCAACCCTCGGACATCCTAGCATAGCTAAGGTCACAGTCTTAGCGTGAGAATCAAGAATAGCATGACACAGAGATAACCAATCCATGCCCAATATCACATCAAAATCGACCATGCTGAGTAACAGTAGGTCCACTCGGGTCTCCAGAACCCCAATAGATATCACACACGACTGATACACACGGTCCACAATAATAGTATCCCCCACCGGAGTCGACACATGACAGACGTAACTAAAGACTCACGGGGTATATCCAGAAAATGGGCAAAACATGATGAAACATATGAATATGTAGAACCAGGGTCAAATAATGACAAAACATCTCGGTGATAGACTGAGACAATACCTACGATCACTGCATCGGAGGCCATAGCATCTGGCCTAGCTGGAAACGCATACATATGGGCCTGACCTCCACCTGCTCGACCTCCCCCTCTAGGGAGGCCTTTAGTTGACTGACTACCACCCCTAGCTGCCTGGGCGGGTGATGAAGTAACTGGAGCTGAAGTCGAGGGCTGGCCCCTATGCTAAGAAGAACCACCAGAACGACGTGGACACTGCCTCCATATTTGCCCAAACTTGCCGCACTCAATGCAACTCCCTAGAGCTGGAGACGAGGACTGATAGAAACCCCTGGCACCAGAATGACCACTAGAAGAGTCATGCATATAGGAACTCTGAACTGGTGGTGCTCGATCTGCACTCTAGGCTAGGAGGGAATCGAATGAAGAACGGCCTGGCCGAGAACCGCGGAGACCTTGCCCCGAAGATGCACCACTATAGGCTAGGCGGGCTGACTGAGGAGGCCTGAAAGAACGACCTCTACCATGCTAAAACTTCCCCCTAGAAGGAGCACCACTAGAACCACCTGATCCACGAGGCCTCTTGGCCTCCTTCTCCTCCCGCTCCTAGCGGTGAATTGACTCAATATCTCGAGCAACATCAACAACCTGCTCGAACATAGCATCTGATACCCTCTCCCGAGTCATGAAAAGGAGGAGCTGATAAGTGAGGCCATCCACGAACCTCCTAACCCTCTCCCTATCAGTAGGGACCAACTGGGTGGCATAATGATCCAACTCCAAAAATCACATCTCATACTGTGTCACTAATAGCTCCCCCTGATACAGCTGCTCAAAAAGCCTGCGCTGCTCCTCCGTTTGAGACTGGGGTACATACTTCTCCAAGAAGATAGTGGAGAACTGCTGCCAGGTGAAGGGCGCTGAACCAATAGGTCTATGCCTCTCAAAATACTCCCACCAAGTGAAGGCAGCACCAGAAAACTGAAAAGTAGCAAACGAGACCCCACTGGTCTCCAGAATCCCAGCAGTACGCAACCTCCTCTGACACTTACCCTGAAAACCCTGTGCATCCTTGCCCTCAGCACCACTGAATGTTAGAGGCTGAAGTCTACTAAACCTCTCCAGTTTATGTTGCTTGTCCTCTGGCATAGCCGGAACCACGAAGTCCCAAACTGGAGCAACCGGCTGGGCTGGAATCGCCCCCGGTGTCTGATGGCCCTAAGTAACCTGCTCAGGTGTCCGGGCAGCTCGAGTCTGACTGCCTCCTCCGGCCTGAGAAGTAGCGGCAACTTCCTGATCAAGGGTGGTACACACAGTTAAGATCTGAGCCGAGGTCTCATGAAGACCCGGAATAAAAATAGGCACTGCTGGTGCCTGAGCTTGTCCCGTTGGTGCATATGCGGCAGGAATCTAATCCTGAGCAGTAGGGGGATCAACTAGTACTGTCTTGGCTACTGCACGGGCTGGCCCCTACCTCTACCACGGCCTCGAACGCGGCCTCGACCTCTCACTGGTCTAGCTGGTGGTTGATCACCCTGTTCAGTAGCGCGAGTCCTCACCATCTGTGAGAGAATGAAACAACAGAAGTTTAGATTTCCATAATCAACAAAACGGCATGACAGAATTCAAGAAAAATGAGTTTGTTCCTAAGGGTTTTGCAGCCTCTCGAAGATAAGTACAGACGTCTCCGTACTGACCCGCAAGACTCTACTAAACCTGCTCATGACCGTTGAGTCCTATGTAACCTAGGCTCTGATACCAACTTGTCACAACCCCAAATCCTAAACCGGCCGTGATGGTGCCTATCGTGGAACTAGGCTAGCCAACAATCACATATTTACAGTTTCTTCACAAAATACCAACCATTTTGTACATTTCATAACGTTTATAGAATTACTGAATCCATTATGCAAAATAAATTGTTAAACAGTCTAAACCATCCCCAAAATCCGGAGTCAACATGTCATGAGCATCTAAGGAGTATACCAAAAGTATACTATTATAATACAAAACCTCGGGACGAATAAGTAGGTACAAAATAAGAAGGGAAAACAAAGATGTTGCGGACATTGAACAACTACCTCTATGTCCCGAACTCCGACTCCGCACAGAATAGATGGCTAACGCTCGGTATCATCACCTATATCTGCACAAATGGGTGCAGGGAGTAATGCGAGTACACCAACTTAGTAGTAAAGAAAGTAAATCAAGTCTAAGCAGTAAGAAACACATAAAATCAAATCATCAGTTCACAATATGCACAGCCTTTCTTTCCAACAGTATATACATATATTATATATGAAATCAACATGCCTTAAAGCCAACTTCAGTAAAATCCTTTGAAAAATGTGTTTTCCAACAATTTCAGAAGTAAATACACCTGAATAATTTAGTGTAAAATGAAATAAGTCATAAATAGCCCTCGAGAAAAAACATGAATCATAAATCGCCCCTCGAACAGAACATCACTCAGCATACCTCACAGTCACTCAGTATCAGCCCCTCGGGCAACCTCACTGTCACTCATGCCTCCTAATCACTCGTCACTCGGCACTCACACAGTAGGTACCTGTGCTCACTGGGGGTGTGTACAGACTCCGGAGGGGCTCCCTCAGCCCAAATGCTAATATCAAGCCACCTCGTGGCATATCATATCCTCACAATCAGGACCTCGGCCTCACTCAGTCAGAAACTCTCAAAAGCCCCTCGGGTGTATCAGTAAAAAAGGGTACTCGACCCAAAACATCATTTTATATCTCAAAATAGTGTAAATAAGGTTGAGTTTCGAAATCAGTTAAACATAACATGACTGAGTGTAAATCATAAGTCAACACAGTGAGGAAAAATAGCAGTAAAAGGCCCCAAGGGGTCTAAACAAGTCGGCACGAGGCCCCAAACATGGCTACCCCAAATATAGCAATAGTTTTTAGAACACAATTTAACATATGATTTAGAGTAAAAATATGCAACTCAATAGTTGCCGAGGAGAGGACCAAGTTCAATCCAAAAATCAGTGCACGCCACATACTTGTCATCCGACATGTGCGCCATTCTAAAAACAGTGAGAAATACGAAGTCTGGGGTTTCATACCCTCAGGAAAAGATTTATAGCCATTAGTTACCTCTACCGGGCCATAATACTAAACTGCGATGCTCTTGCCCCTCAAATCGGCTCCCGATTGCTCTGAATCTAACCAAAACCAGGTTAACTTCATCAATATACGCTAAAGGAACAAAACCCAATCGAAAACTATCAATGTAGACACAATTCTCGAAATTTGGCCAAACCTGAGCCCTGGGACCACGTCTCAGAATTCAATAAAATTTACATCACTAGAATCCTCATCCTCCCAAGACTCTAGACATACCAAGAACACCAAAATCGGATCACAATTGCCCACTTATATCATCAAAAGAAAATTCCAATTTTCATGCACCTAATCTCCCCAATTTTGGGTTTAAATTCAGCAAATTTCTGGTTTAATTACTTAGAAAACGACATAGAAACGAGTTATGATGTCGAAAACCTTTCCTCCAAGTGCTTCCCTTCGATTTCCTCTTCAAACCCTCTCAAAGAGCTCCCAACTCGTTCAACAATGGAGGAAAATGAACTAATCTCGCAAATATGGCCTTTTAAAACATTCTGCCCATCACTAATATTCCGTTCAGTGCGATCGCGGGACCACCCACGCGATCGCGAAGAACAAACTCAATGCCTCCAAATTTTACCCATTGTGATCGCACCATTCCTCACGCGATCGTGAAGCTTCGAATCCCTGCCTATGTGATCGCGTACCCATTCACGCAGTCGCGAAGAACAATTGCAACAACACACGCACCCCCATTTTCTTCTACGCGATTGCACAATACACCACGCGATCGCACTGCTTTGGCTGCCCAACCTATGCGATCGCAAACCTCCTTAAGCGATTGCATAAAACAAATCTGTCTGCCCCAAATTTTACTCTACACGATCGCGGATGAACTCACGGGATCACAATGAAGAAATCACTGCTGCCAAAACACCAGAAAATCAGCAATCTCCCAAAGACCGAAAGTGCCCGTTGGAGCATCCGAAACACACCCGAGGCCCTCGGGACCTCAACCAATCCTACCAACACACCCCATAACATCATTAAAACTTAGTGGAGCCTTCGAAAAACCAAAAACAACGCAAAAACACAAAAATTACATCAAATTCAAGCCTATGAACTTTGAAACTTCTAAATTTCGCCAATGATGCCGAAACCAACAAAAATACATCTGATTGTCCTGAAAATTTACACACATATCTAAAATGAGCAAACCTGCTCCAGCTTTCGAAATTCCATTCCGACCCCGATAGCCTATTTTCCTCTGCCGACCAGAAATCGCCAAAAACTAACTTTCGCCAATTCAAGCCTAATTCTACATCGGTCATCAAAACTTCATTCCGAACACACTCCTAAGTCCCAAATCACCTAACTAAACTATCTGAGCCATAAAATATACATTCCGAGGTTGTTTACCAATAAGTCAACTCCCAGTTGACTTTTTCAACTATTAAGCTAATTCAAGAGACTAAGTGTCTCATTTCTCACCACGACCACTGCGAACCCGAACAAACCGACCCAATACAACAAAAATAGGCTAAACAACATACGATAAAGCAGGAATGGGAGAAACGGAGAAAATCTCACGGAACAACCGGCCGGATTGTTACATATACACCATATAATATATGTGATCAATACTCATGTGTTTCTATAAACCAATGCCTAACATGATCCGCTTCTATATCAATTTACAAATAACACATTTAAGAGGGCCTTTAAAGAATAAAATATATCAATTCATGATGAAAAATTCCTTGTCACATCAATTTGATATCTACCGACAACTCAACAAAATATGATATATCAAATCCACATAGGTAAATCTATATTGACAACCAAATCATCAAATAATAATAGAGTTATATATTATCGTGTTAGATGCAATGCAACAAACCATGTAAAAATACATAACAAATATAAAGAAGTCACATGCACATTCAAGAATGTCATTCTCGTACTACCGCATAAACATAATTAATAAAATTATCTCCAAACCATCACACAACATCATCAACAATGCCATACTTATTTTTCCACATGCACAATATCAATGAAGGTCACCCTTATTTCACCACATGCGCATATCACCACTCTTATTTTGCCATATGAGCAAGCTTGAAAATGGCCAACCTTATTTCGTCCCACACACTATAACTCAAAATTGCATGGCAAAGACCTTGTTCCACAATATCGTCCCAATTGCACGACAAAGACTCGTGCCACAAAATCATAACAATCACACTTGTGAAGCCCGTAAGTTAGTGCAAATGATCTGGGTTGATTTCAAGCTTAAAGAATACAATTTAGATATAACGCGAAAACGATTGGTATCAAAGGTAATTGCTTGATAGGTTCATTGGCCCATAGACAAATTTTAATTCGTTGCGATCAATATGAAGATTTTGTCTGTTGTTTAGCAAGAGCAGTGA
>ML431563.1:0-12500 GCA_005239525.1 Nicotiana knightiana
ACATATTCAAAATAAAACAAGGAGACACGGAACTACTCCGTGAGTTTGTAGATAGGTTTCAACTAAAAAGAATGCAGTTACCCAGGGTGCCTGATAATTGGGCAGCCATGGCATTTGCAAGAAATTTGAACGATAAAAGCTCAGAAGCCACCAGGCGACTTAAGGAGAATCTAAGAGAATCCTCCGCCACAACATGGAACGATGTATATAACAAGTACAATACTAAACTNTCATTCCAGATCCAGACGACCTGAATCAGATAGTAAGAACATGTAAAAACAAGTACGATCCTTACTTAGGACCCTCGGGACGCGATATCCGCCCAGGTTCGAAAACACTAGGTCGGACTATAGACTACAAGGAAGAGATGTAATCTCATCCTCGTCTAGATCTAGAAAAGATCGAGATGAACGACCTAGAGGTAGTACTCAAATTGGGGATCATACCTTTAATGTAAGTACTACTGAACTTGTCTCAATATTGAAGAACATGGGAGACAAGGTCAAATGGCCCAAAGAGATGCGGTCAAATCCAAGTAGAAAAAACCCAGATCACTCCTTGTGAATTTCACAACGATCATGGGCATAAAACTGCGGATTGCAGATTTCTACAAGGAGAAATAGAATTTTTTTTAAAACAAGGCTATTTAACATATTTGTTTAGTGATAAAGGTAAACAGGCATACATGAGGAACATGCAGGAGCCCCCAAAGCCTCCATCTCCAAAACGAATCGTTAACGTAATACACAGAGGTGGAGAAGTAAACGAAGTGATTTGCAAAACAACCACAAAGTTCACAATTACACACGGGAAACATGCTCGTGGAGAGGACGATATAACCTTCGATGATGCAGATAGCAGCGGATTAATGCTTCCGCACAATGATGCTCTGGTAATATCTCTACTTATTCATGACACTAACGTGAAAAGAGTGTTGATTGATCCAGGCAGTTCAGTCAATATAATTTTGCTAAGAGTCGTGGAAGAAATGCTACTGAGGAATCAAGTAATCGCAAAAGCACGAGCCATATCCGGGTTTGATAACTCTACGGTTATAACAAAAGGAGAAATTGAGCTTAACACCTATGCTGAGGGGGTGATCAAAAGAGCTAGGTTCCAAGTAATCGATACTCACATGGCTTATAACGTGATCATTGGAAGGCCATGGATCCACGACATGAAAGCGATACCCTCCACGTTGCATNTCCAAACATGTAACACTGCCCAAACAGACATGGAAAAAATTACTTCCCAAATAGGTACGGAAGATATTATTGTTGAAATAGGCACGAAAGAAAATACTTAAGAGCAGAAGAGAAAAGTTACCACGGAAGGTGTACTATACCACACAAATGCAGATTCTAGACCGGACGTCATTCATGAACTGGAGGAAGATGAGCACATCAAAACAACTACGGAGGAGCTCGAAGCTGTTCCATTATCTGAACATAAACCTGAGCAAAAAGTGTATATAGGCATGAGGCTAAGCCCCACTCGAAGAGAAGAAAAGAAAGGAAGGACCATTCAAGAACCAAGTGATCGATGAAGAGGTACAAAAACTCTTGAAGATTGGTTCTATACGAGAGGTAACGTACCCTAATTGGTTGGCAAACACCGTGGTAGTACCTAAAAAGAGTGGCAAGTGGAGATCATGCGTAGATTATACTGATTTAAACAAAGCATGCCCCAAGGATTAATTCCCATTGCCTCATATAGATCAAATGATTGATGCTACCGCAGGTCATGAACTATTAAGCTTTCTAGATGCATATTCTGGTTATAATCAGATTAAAATGGATCCTTTAGACGAGGAAAAAACCTCATTTATCACGAATAGGGGGACTTATTGTTATAAAGTCATGCCTTTAGGCCTAAAAACGCTGGAGCCACCTATCAAAGGCTAGTGACCAAGATGTTCCAAGAACATCTGGGAAAAACGATAGAGGTGTACATCGACGACATGTTGGTAAGATCAACACAAGCACAAGACCATTTCCAGCACCTATCTACTGCTTTTGATATTTTATGCAGGTATAATATGAAGTTGAATCCAGATAAATGCGCTTTTGGAGTGCAATCGGGAAAATTTTTGGGTCTCCTTGTATCAAACAGAGGAATAGAGGTAAATCCCGCTCAAATTAAAGCCATAGAGGATATACCTGATGTTTTAACAAATAAAAAGGAGGTTCAAAGATTGACAGGAAGAATAGCAGCTTTGGGGAGGTTTATTTCTAGATCTTCCAAAAAAAGTTTTAAATTCTTCTCAGTTCTCAAAAAACAGAATCAGTTCGAATGGACTGAAGAATGTCAGCAAGCCCTC
Source organism: Nicotiana knightiana (assembly GCA_005239525.1). Classification (NCBI taxonomy): domain Eukaryota; kingdom Viridiplantae; phylum Streptophyta; class Magnoliopsida; order Solanales; family Solanaceae; genus Nicotiana; species Nicotiana knightiana. The sequence continues at coordinate 2,321 of ML431563.1, forward strand.
AAGAACCTGGAGATTTATCTATCGAAACCACCACTGCTTTCAAAGCCAAAAGAAGGGGAAAGATTGTACATCTACCTGGCTGTCTCAGAAATTGCTGTAAGTGCAGTATTGGTAAGAGAAGAAAAAGGTAAACAATCACCAATCTATTATGTAAGTAAAACTTTGCTAGATGCGGAGACTAGATATCCACATCTGGAAAAGTTAGCTTTAGCTTTAATAATGGCATCTAGAAAATTACGACCCTATTTTCAATGCCACCCAATCACTGTTGTGACTTCATATCCTTTAAGAAATATTCTTCATAAACAAGAATTATCAGGAAGATTAGCCAAGTGGGCCATAGAACTAAGTGAGCATGAGATAATTTATCAGCCTAGGACTGCAATTAAGTCTCAAATACTAGATGATTTTGTTGCTGACTTTAGTAATGACATTGTATCTGAAGTAGAAAAAGAATTACAACTCTTTAACGGTGTTAATCCAGGCCTATGGACCTTGTTCACTGATGGTTCTTCAAATGTAAAGGGGCTGACTTAGGCATAGTCTTAATATCACCCACGGGTGAAAAGACACGACAAGCTATAAAGTGTTATCCTATCACTAACAATGAAGCAGAGTACAAAGCTGTTACTGCAGGGCTTGAACTTGCACGGGAGCTCTCAATCGAGCAAATTGTGATCAACAACGACTCCAACTGGTAGTAAATCAAATACAGGGGACTTACATCGCTCGAGAAACTAGAATGCAACAGTATCTTGAAAAAGCACGAGAGCTTGTGAGACAATTCAAAACATGGAAGGTAGTGCAAATACCTANCAATTATTTATTTTTTGCTGAATGGCACCGTACCTGAAGACAAGAAAGCGGCCCAAGCATTACGCCGCAAAGCTACACGATACTGCCTCATTCGCAACTTACTTTATCGCAAGATGTTCGGAGGACCCCTAGCTAAATGCTTTGGGCCTAACCGAACAGAATTTGTGATGAAAGAAGTCCACGAAGGACACTGTGGAAATCACTCAGGGGCGAGATCCTTAGTGAAAACACTAATCAGAGCTGGATACTATTGGCCTAAGATGGAAGAAGAAGCCGAGAATTTCGTATCCAAATGTGACAGATGCCAAAGGTTTGCCAATAACATGCATCGACCAGCGGAATTATTACATCCAATAATATCCCCATGGCCTTTCATGAAATGGGGTATGGACATAGTAGGACCTCTTCCCACAGCTAAAGGACAGGTACGGTTTTTACTCGTACTAACCGACTATTTTACAAAATGGGTAGAGGCAGAAGCGTTCAAACAAGTGCGAGAAAAGGAAGTTAAAATCTTCTTATGACGAAACATAATATGCCGCTTTGGAATACCAAAGGAAATCGTGTGTGATAATGGCCCACAATTCATAGGCTCACAAATCATGGAATTCTTCGAAAGTTGGCAAATCAAGCGGATCACTTCAACGCCGTACCACCCCGTGGCTAACGGTCAAGTTGAATCAATGAATAAGTCATCATCAACAATCTAAAGAAGCAGCTAAATAAAGCCAAAGGAAACTGGCCTGATGAATTTCTAGCGGTACTATGGGCATACAGAACAACCTCAAAAATAGCCACGGGAGAAACTCCGTTCGCACTTGTTTATGGCTCAGAGCCTTAATACCCGTGGAGATTGGCGAACCAAGCATAAGGTTCTCAACAGCCACGGAAGGTGAAAACGAAGACGAACTAAGGATCAACCTGGACCTGATCGAACAACGGGGAGAAGCAGCATTGATACGGATGGCAGCTCAAAAACAAATCATAGAGCGTTATTACAACCATAAAGCTCATCTCAGGTACTTTAAAATTGGGGACTTCATCCTCAAAAAAGTCTTTCAATCAACAAAAGAAGCAGGTGCAGGAAAGCTAAATCCAAACTGGGAAGGACCTTACAAAATCCGAGGCATAGCTGGGAAAGGCGCCTATGAGTTGGAAGCTATGGACGACAGAGTTCTACCAACAAGCTGGAACGCCATCCATCTAAAGAAGTATTACTTCTAAAAGAAAAGAATACCCCCCGTCAGGTATCACACGTTCGATTTTATTTTGAACATTTAAAAATTTTACTAACTTTTTTAGATGATAGGCACAAAGCTAACCCATCACCAGATGATGATATTAGACCTGCAAAGACGCGAGGAAATAACATAATTCCCGGTCTAGGGTTACACTTTCCGATGGACGTTTTAAAAGGGGTTAAGCAGTCATCATCTAAAAAGCTATATACCTTCGAGTACAGAATATTTTTCCTTTTCAGGAAAAGGACCACAAAGAAAGGAATAATCAAGTGCTCGAGATTTCATTCTTCAAAGCTCAAACACTTAGGGGACTATACAGTATGGAAGGCTAAGACGAAGCAAAGAAGACTATCAGAAAGTCAAAAGCTCGANGATGAAGACAAGTGACACGAGCGGAATCGAAATAAATCAAAAGAGCCATCCAAATACAAAACCTAATGCAAAAAGCAAAAACCTTCGAACATATTCAGGTTGAAAGGCAAAATGTCAGTCACGAGAAAGAAATGTACATCTTTATACTCATTCAAAAAACTGTTCTCGAATAAAACAGTTATGGATGAAAGATCTAAACCCTTGTATTTGTTCAAGAGACGGTTATCAAATAAAAACAGTTACGAATAAAAAAACATTTCCCTCGTACTTATTAGAAAACTGTTACTAAACAGTTATGGGTAAAAACCCCAATCTTTATAAACACTGTTACTAGTGAAAAACAATTATTTCCTTGTATTAATATCGAAAAACTGTTACCTATGAGAAACAGTTGCGAAATACAAGAGTATACTAAATATGTTAAACAAAAACAGTTGCAAGCGTGAGTTTTAGACGATAACCAAACACATGTAAAATGTCATGGAAGTTCAAACAAAAAACTTTCCTTGAAAACATTCTTAAACATGTGTAAAATTCCTATCACTCTATTGCATTATCATGAAGTTGAGACGTCTTCTTCATGTCGATTATAAAGGGCCCTCTTCCATAAACTATGCCTATTACAAAAAGGCACACATTTAATATGACACCGTACCTATTATAAAAAAGGTACGAGTAGTCTAAAGCATTCCACATGCAAAACTCGAAGGTAAAACTAAAACCTCGAAAAATAAAGCCTGCAAAAGACTTAAAGAGTGAAACAAAAACTCAACAAAAGTCGAACTAATATTTATATATTAAAAACGGCTAAAACTAAGTATTAACTTATACTTAGCCGTATAAGATTTTTATATTTACATTGTGGTGCCCCTAAGTTGTCATTTGGGGACTTAAANATTCCTATCACTCTATTGCATTATCATGAAGTTGAGACGTCTTCTTCATGTCGATTATAAAGGGCCCTCTTCCATAAACTATGCCTATTACAAAAAGGCACACATTTAATATGACACCGTACCTATTATAAAAAAGGTACAAGTAGTCTAAAGCATTCCACATGCAAAATTCGAAGGTAAAACTAAAACCTCGAAAAATAAAGCCTGCAAAAGACTTAAAGAGTGAAACAAAAACTCAACAAAAGTCGAACTAATATTTATATATTAAAAACGGCTAAAACTAAGTATTAACTTATACTTAGCCGAATAATATTTTTATATTTATATTGTGGTGCCCCTAAGTTGTCATTTGGGTACTTAAAGAAAGTCCAAATTTACCCCCAATGGGACTGGGGGTAACCACCAATTGATACAAAGAAAAAGAAAAAAAAAGGGTAAACCAACTAGATCTTTTGAAAGAGAGGGGTTGACTTCAGAGGCGGAAGGAACGGGAGCAACTGAGGATGAAGAGGCAGGAGCGGCTAGAATCTCACCATCAGGTGAAGAGAGGTTATGACCCTGTTGAGCCTTCTCCATGGCTTCCTTAGTTTTGGCTATTTCAGCACTAAGGTCAAAACCCTCTTGACTCATCTCCATCAATGTGTCAAGGCGAGAATTCATATACCGCCAGCTTACATCGACAACAACCACCTCTTCCAAATATTCATAATCTTGTGCCCACACTTGAAGTTCAGCTCTCAGCCCGTCCTTCTCCGCCTCCGCAGCTTCATGAGCGGCCCTTAATGGAACAATCAACTCCTCTAAATCTTGAGCTTTGTCTAAAGCCCTTCGAAGATCTTCTTGAGTGCGAGCGAGTGATTGCACGAGCTCGCCTGAGTATTCTTCCTTCTGCCCCAGCAAGTTCTTTAAGTCTCTAATCTCCTCTGAGGCACGGGACAGCTGCTGCGCAAACGAAGACTCCATAACACTCTTGTCTTTGTCAGCTTGACTGCAAAAAGCCCGCTCCACTGCTAGCTCTACTGCCATAAGTCTCATATGTCGCTTCAAGGTAATCCTCTCTTCTTCTAAAGCGTCCATGTAAATCCTTAAGCTGTCATACTGTGCTTTCCAATTATCAACTTCTGCCTGTAACTCTCTTGTCTCTTGGTCTGTGTTTGAAATCCTCTTCATAAGCTCCATGCCTATGAGGTTAATCTATAAGTAATCCAGTTAGATATGGTAAATTTCATATACGAGAGTGAAAGAGGATAACTTACACCATACCTTCAAAGAAATATGCACGACCTCATTTGCCCATGTAAGAGCACCGTGGCTAGCTAGCTTTGCTTTCTCAGCGGGACCCATTAAAGGCTTGAGCCACACTTCAGGCTCACCCATCTTCTTGAAAAGGTTTCCCTCAGCTAGAACCTTTATTACCACCTGCCGCATCTCTCTGCTGAAAGACCCTACTTCCCTAACGGAAGGCATGAAAGCAGGTAGAGATGGAACAACAACAGGCACGGAAGGTTGAGGAGCTGGAGAAGCCATGGGCAAGGAGCAGGCACGGAAAGTTGAAGAGTTGAAGAAGTTACAGGTAGAGCAACAACAAAACTTGAGATAGCCAAAGGAATAGAATAAACTTCTTCTCTCAAAAAAGCAAGAAAGACAACAGACAAAGGGACGTCATCAGGAGCGAGATCAATACCACCGTAAATAGGGGAATGTGGAACATCATTAAAGACAGGGGGCTCGAGCGCAGACACGGAAGGCAAGGTTGAGGTAGCAGGCTCGTCATCTAAAACCATTTGCCTTCTCCGTGGCCTATGCACTAAAGCACCCTCTTCCTCTTCCTCCATGGAACGAGATTCACTAATCTTCGAGGAAGATGAACCAACGATAATTTCCTGGGCTTGAGCCAAGGACATCTTCGGGATAGAGGAAGCAGACAACCCACGAGCAGAGAATCCTATTAAAAAGGGAAAAAAGTTAAACGACAGAAGAAAAAAAGACTCGAGTAAGGAAAGAAGCAAGAACAAAAGCTTCACTTACCGTGGGTCTTTACTTGCCAACCGTACCTCCCAACGAGGTACTTCCATGATCTTTCTTAAGGAGCAACAGATAATAATTTTTCTACCCAATCATGAACACCGGAGACATTCTCGACAGTATTCATGATTGCTGAAAGGAAAAAAATAACAGACACGGTGTTAAATAAAACATCTCAAGTCAAAACAAGAAAAAGTAAATGTGAGCTAAAGCATACTCACGTGCGCGATTCCACTTCTCAGGGAAGGGAAGATTTTCTTCACCCACTAAACCAGCAGTGGGTACAGCAACATACCGGAGGTACCAACCCCTATCCTTATCGTCTCCAGGGGTTACTAACACTCTTTTGCTTCTAGCAGTCAGAGTAAAAACCCCTTCACGAAATAAGGTAGGAGAGTAGAGGTGAATAAGATGGTTGAAGGTAAAAGGAACCGAGGCTAAAGAAGCCAAACTCCTAAGGCATGCGACAACTCGCCACACAAGCGGGCCAACTTGTCCTGAGCATATATTGAAAAAATGGCAAAACTCAATTATAACTGGGTCAATGAGGGGTCTAAACCCTAAAGTGAAGGGATACGTATAAACAAAAGAATATCCCGTCTTAAAAGACGTTATTCTTTGATTACTATTCGAAATATAGACAGGAAAGTCATATTTCCATGAGCACTCCCTTCGAACAAGGGAAATCTGACCCTCAGTTATAAGGGTTGGGTATCTTTCTACACTATCAAGAGAAGAAGACTGATCTACAAGAACTTGACTATCCCTAGCGAAAACAAACTCAGCAGGGACAATTTCATCGACTCCAGGTTCACGAAGGCGTTCGCCTCTACCTCTAGACGAAGACCGAGAAACCCTAAATCTCGGAATAACTGGAGATCTAGTGGAAGGAGAAGGAACTATTTGAGAAGAAGAAGAGCACCTCGAAGGAGTGAATCCTAGATTTCTAAGTCTACCACCCCTCCGACTCCTAGTCGGAGCAGAAGATGGCGCTAAGCTTTCAATGTCTATTACTCTTTGAGGTTGGTTTGAATAAGACATGTTTACAAAGGCAAAGAAAAGTTTTTTTTTTTACAGAAAACAGAAGTAGAAAAGTGTTTTGTTGAAGCAAAGAAAAGAAAACATGTATTTACACTTGAAGACAACCGTCAAACATGATGAAAAAGGAAAATAATGATGAAAAGTCATAATTGAAGATGTCACTTCAGGACTGGCACTGCCGCAAAAAGCCCTAAAAGGTGTTGAATAAATGTAGAACCAATCCGAAAAGGACATGTGGTATAACATTAAATGGAAGTGACAAACGACACCTATGGTACAAAGAAGGATACAATGATTCAAGGAAAAGCAGCGGCAAAACATTCCCGCCATAAATGAATATCCACTTACCAAATATTAATCGTTAAATATATGGTAAGTGGGGGGACTATCTGTATTGGTAAAAAAGAGTTTCACACGTAAGCCAGCTTTTGACAACTCTGCTAGTCACGTGGACACGGAAAAACACGATAGCTGGAAATAACTCTTTGAAGAGGTACGGTACAAAGAGACACGGTTCAGTAAACCCATGAACTTATCAGCCACAGGAAGTCCAATTTGATCAAAACGGGAGAGAGGCACGATCAGAATGAATCTAGACAAAGCTACGGGTAGATTCATTGACCCACAATTGATTACTTGAACGTTATGTAACTGAACCCCTATTTACCGTTATCCTTTGTAACGCCTCATTAATGTCATAATTAGTCATTAATGAGTAACCATAGCAGCAGTCGTACGTTATAAAAATCTCCTATATAAGGGAGGGGAATACAACTTGTAAAGGCATCTGATTCTCGAAATACAATCAACTTCGATCTTTTATTTCTGTAATATTGTCTATTATTTATTTTTACATTATCTCGATTATCAGTAACCCGTATTCATCTTAAAAATAAGCTTTAGTCAAAGGGTCTAATTCTTTAGTTAAACAACCTCAACAGGTCTTCACCAGCTTTTACATCAATTTCTGCCAAGTTCTTCAATATATCCTTGAAGTCTTCTTCATAGCTACTCCATGCACACCACCACAAGTACTTTTTCTTCAGATCACCAGCACCCCATCTTCTACACCAGTTAGCCTCTATGTGCCTCACACAACATCTGTGATGTGCACCAGGAACTACTGCCTGAACTGCCTCAACCAAGCCCTACATATATAAGATGCAGAAAATTAAACATAAGAAAAAAAAAGGAAACATTCAATAACATTGAATTGAAATAGAAAGGAAATAGTAGCTTCTGCATGTCTGACATGAATGTGTATCCTTCCCCTTCCTTGAGGTGTAATGAACTTTTCAACAACGTCATGAACCAGGTGCAAGTGACCTTTGTTTCTTTATCCACAACAGCCCAAGCAACAGGATAAAAATGATTCATTGAATCAAGATCTACAACAACTAAAAGCTGACCTTTGGCCTTTCCTTTTAAGAAAGTTCCTTCCAATCCAATAAATGGCCTCAATCTACTCTTAAATCCCATTTTTAGAGCATGAAAACAAATATACATCCTAGAAAATCTTCTTTTTCCTTCAGCTAATGCATCATTTGACAAGGTAACTATTACATCACTCTCTGGATTACTCAGCCTCAATTCATTAGCATATGCCTCTATCTTGTTACACTCATCAGTAAAACTACTAACAAGGGATTCAAGTATCATTCTCTTTGCCATCTTACACTTTGCATGGCTAACATTGATGTTGAAGGTGTTTTTTAAGGTCAGTTGCATCTCCTTAACTTTGATCATAGGATTCTCCTGCAGCTTGTTCTTAAAATATTCTGCTATAGTGTTTTTGTCTATCCTAGGGTTGTCATATGCAGGGTTACACTTGTGTTTTGACTTAAGAGTTTTGATCTTAACCCCACCACCATTCTTATCCTCAGAAATTAGACAGACAAAGGGGCATCCAACCTCACACCTGTACCTAAGTCTTCTAGGATCACTCTTGAGTTGTTTCAAACCATAACAATTGGCTAAGAAATACAAATTTATAACTTTTCTAGCCTCAGGTATATCTTTGAATGTGATCCCTTTGTACAGTTCTTTGTATTCAATCAACTTATCAGAAACCTCCCTCTTTTTTTGAAGTGCAATTACTTCTAAATCATCAGAGTCATAATATGAAATAATTGTCTCATGTTCACTCTCATTTGAACTACAATCAGTTGCAACCTCACACTCTACTGTTTGTGATTCATTATGGTCGACAATGTTAGGAACAATAACTCCCATTTAACTATCCTCTACAGCAAATACATTAATGACTTTGAAATGGTCAGAAACCATATTTTGTAGTCCTAATACCATCATCATCTGTTATCTCATAGAATCTACCAAAAGGACCACAAACTATCAATTGTTGGACACCGACATACCCTATAATAGGTGAGGTATATTCATTTACTAAATCTATGAATGAGAGAAGGTCAAAATCATACTGTTTCCAAGTGTGCACCAACTTTCTTGTATATGCTACTTTTGGAATTATTTTCCAGTCACCTCCATAATTGAATAGCAAGTCCACATTAACCATATTAACCTAAAAAATAAATAAGAGGACATGGTTAAAGAAATACTAAAATTAAGGGAAAGGGCAGAAGTCCAAATCAATAAAGGGAAAATTTCATAATATAATAGTACAAAGCAATAAAGGGCAGAATTTATAATAGAGAAAAGGATAAACTTTATTGTCAAATATTGAATATAATAAGTTACATTCCCATATGAATCAGAAAAAGTAGTAATAATAAAGGGCAGGCTCATGAGTCTCGGAATTATTAAACAAATCTTATGGTGGACCACAAAATTCTAGAAACAATAAAAAGTTATAGCATTCAATAATACAACAACAGATAAATGTCCCGCTTGGGGACCATGTACAATCATTCTTGCTAGAAACAAAAACCCCCTTTACCCCAAAAAGAGATAGTACAGTCCGACATGTAAGCCCTACACTAAATATGACTATACAAAAAACAAATAATAATAGAATCCAAACAAAACATAGTACTAAATTCGAAAAAACACACATGCAAAACTAAAACTATAAAGGTTAAGTTAAACCCTAAATCGGCTTTAGTAAAAAGAAGAGAAACATTTGGAAAACAAAGAAAATAGAAGAAATAGGAGAAATAACAGCAACAACGTTTAATATAATCAAGAAAAAAACCATACCTTTGAACTATTTTCCAGAAAATGTGGAAGATAATTGACACTCGGTTGAAAAACCCTAAATCGCCTCTTTGTCGTTCTCTCAAGTAAACCGATAAAATGACCCTTTGCCTTATTAAAAATGGATAAAAATATATTTATATAACGGGTGAAACGGATTGCGGGTCATGGGTTATATTAAATGGGATTGGGTGGGTTATGTCCAGCGTGGACATGCGTTAAAAATTGGGGCATTTTTTTTCACTTTCTTAACGGCATGCCTTTAAATGACCTGATAGTATAACGGGGGAGGGGAATGCACTATTTATTAAAGTAGAGGGGTATATTAGTACCTTTTCCCATATAAATAATATATTATAATGTGTAAGTGTATATAAATATTACTACAAAAAAATTATTGGCTATTTGAGCATAAACTGAAAAATATGAATGTGTAGGTTCACAATATTGTGTTGGGATGTATAATTTTAATATTCCCCTTTGATTTAACTATATAAATATTATTACAGTGACAAACAAACAGATTTCAATATATTAAACTTGGAAATTGTTAATTAGCAGCAGTTAATCATAGTCTAATTATGATGTAATGTTAAACTATAATTAGAGAGTTAGTTA